>PVJD01008862.1:0-68269 GCA_004026545.1 Mormoops blainvillei
GAAAATAAACAAGAAAAATACAATCAAATTGCAAGGCAAAAGCTTTCAATATGTGGTTTTTAGTTAAATATTTACTGTCTGCTTTCTGTGTGCCATTCTGGGGCTATACGATATAAAAAGGGCATATCAAAGCAGGAAATAGGCAACACCTAACTACAGCAGAAGGCAATAAGTAATATATTAAAAATATTTTAAGACTAACAGGAAAACAGAATATATTTACTTTGAAGAATCACAGGAATGGTTAGTGGTCCCATAACAAAGTATTATTTGAGGAAGTCATTAAAGGGCAAAGAGGACTTTACTGGGCGGATTGAAGGAGAGTGAAAGAACATTCCGAGAAACAGAATCAGCAAGGACTCTACACCACAGAAATGTTAGGTAATGATCAGTGTTCTAGTAAAACCCTAAACATGGATGAGCGAAATACAGGCTGTAGCACATAGATAAATCTTGTAAGTGGGAATCAATGTAATTCAAATCTGTATTTTAAGGATTAGATGTATTTAACAGTGCCTGGTTCATCAGTAAGGGGAGCTTTCTTGCTTCTGAGTCTCCCTCTTTATTTCTCCGGCTTTCAAACCATGAAACAAAAAGTTAAATAAGTAAAATTAATAAAATACAAAAAAGTATAATTATGAAAATAAGGTCATCCATAATCATACTACCCAGATAGCTAATGTTGATATTTTTAAAAACTCCATACTAAAGTTGTCAGTCGAGATATTTTATGCTGTGGTACAAAAGAAAGAATTCTATAGAAACAACAAACCCCTCAGCCATTATCCTTCCAGATTTACAGGAAGAGAGGATCAGTTAAAGCTGCAATATGATCATAGCAGCCACTAGAGGGTGACCAAGCCTGATACATCCATTACCCTCTCCTACTTTCTCAAAGCCTCTTCACTGACTGACATTCAAGTTAGAATTTCTGGACCCTAACACTTCATTAACAAAGATTAAAAATTAGTTTCAAACAGAAAGGATAAATTCCCTCAGGGCAATAAAATGTTCATAGTTAAGATACCAAATTTGGCTGCTCGTATACTTTACCGAATGTCTCCCTTTACTTTTTTGGTAACAAGATGCAATTTTCTCCAATAGGGATGGGATATTTGCATTACACAGCACACAGCAGCATTCCACTACTGCCTGCCCAACAGCCCTTTAATGTACTGAAGCATATTGGCCAAAAATCTCAGTTCTGAATACTTCTACAGATTTTGCCTCAAAGTATTATCCTATCCCAACTATTGAATGTCAAAACTTGAGAATATCTTCTTTTATATTTTTGGTTTTCATAGTTTAGTTTCACCAAAAAAACTAAATAACATGATATACAAGTATAGCTATGTATCCCTTAATTAAATGTTTAAAAAGTTAAAACTATTTTGAAAATTTACATAAGGTGTAAGGTACAATCACAAAGAATTATCCTAATGATATAATCTGATCATATTTTAAGTATAACAGATTTCTAGACAACCAAGAAAACCAATTAATATAAAATAATTGTGCTTCTAATTGTTGAGAATCAAATTATGTTCTGAGAACATAAGGGTTACAAAGCAAAATAGTAAAAAAAAATCTGGGGGAGGGGGGAAAGACCCACAAGACTTCATCCTATCTGGTGCTTTTAACACAAGTGCCACAAAGTATAGGTCCATATCCATTAAAAACCTTAAGGAAATGCAAATTAAACCATAATGGGATATCACCACATCTTCACTAGAATAGCTAATATTTGGAAAGACTGACAATACCAAGTGTTGACAAGGATGCGAAGCAACTTGAACTCTCATACGCTACTGATGTGAATGCAAAATGGCATAACCTCTTAACAGATTGGCAGTTTCTTAGGCAGTTAAACATAACTTGCCAAACTTTACCCTACATACAATACAGAAATGTCTCTCGTGTATTTATGCAAGAAAAATTAAAACACATCAATACAATAACCTATACTCACATGTTCACAGTAGCTTAACTCAAAGTAGTCCAAAGCTGAAAGCAACCCCAATGTCCATCAACTCAACAAACTCTGGTAAATCCATACAATGGAAAACAATGAAAAGGAACACACTACTGAAAAATGCAACAACATAAATCAGTCCCCAAGATATTATGCTAAGTGAAAGAAGCCAGACACAAGACTAAATACTGTACACACTTCCACTGACAGAAATTTTTAGAAAAAGCAAAATAATAGTGACAGAAAATAGGTCAGTGATTGTCAGGCACCAGGGGTAAAGAAGAGGATGGCTACAAAGAGTTTTAAGGAAACGTTTCAGGATGATGGAAATGCTATATATTTATATATATCATGATTGCAGTGCTGATTACTCAACTGTATACATATGTCGAAACTCATCAAAGTACACTCTTAAAATCAATAAATGTTATTTTTAAAGAAATTATAACAAAAAAAGCTATTTAAAATTTCATTAAAAACCTACAAAAAAAATGATTCTAACAGTTAATAACAGCCTAATAAATCAGACAATGAATGCAAAGAAATGGTCAAAATGAAGTCAATACATAGAGGGATATAATTTTTCTCCTTTGTGTCATCTAAAGGACCCATAATGAATGTTTATAGGTTTTTACATGTAAAGATCTATATAGGTTAAGTATGTACATGTACAGGTGGTAATGATTTCACTATGCACAATGCAGATAAGCATTCAGTCTCATTAGTTTATTAAAATACATTAAGTCTGGAACATGTCACCTTATCACTGTTCCCTCATGGCCTTATTTGGCAGCCACGGAACCCTACAAAACAAGTCCAGCTTTCCCCAAAACTGTGCGTCCGAAATCTTCATAAAACAGGAATGAGGTAATCCATTCAGTCCATCTCTAGGGCACAACATGCAGCACCAAAATGACCTGTTTCCTACACCCTTATCTCAATGTCTAAAACCTCTATCACTAAAGTCACTCTTCTGAGTTATTAAATACTGTTTGAGAGGTCCATAACTACTGTACAAAATATGCAGTTAACGATCTACATTAAGCTGATAAAATCAATACCATTTATGGGTACACAATTTCTTTTGGGGAAGATGAATATGTTCTAAAATAACTAAACTAAATGCGGTGACATGATGGATGTACATCTCTTGCAAATATACTAAAAATTACTAAATTGTAAACTTTAAGTGGGTAAATTTTATGGAATGTAAATTATACCTCAATGAAGCTATTTTTTTAAAAAGTCAACATAATTTATCATGTTAGTTTAGAGCTTGACCCTGGAACCAGAAAAGCTTTAATGCAGCTAGAAGGCACTGGTTAATGACTGGGAAAAAGACAGGTGTCAGAGGGAGCCTCAGTGACCACTGGGAGAGAAATGTGGAGGGGCTGAAAGAAGAGAACATACATACATTGGCTCAGGGCTGGGAGAATAAGCTCAGGGACAAATGCTGAAAGGATGCCTAAAGGCCCTCCAAGTCCGGTTCTGAACATATATCCTAAATATAAATTTGTTGCTTCTCTTCATACCATTAACACTAATTATCTTTTCCTCTCCCCTCTTCAATTTCATGATTATCAAATATTTTTTCAGCCACCTACTAAAGTATTTTAGCTAATTTACTTCTTCCATGAAACTGCCCTGAACTACATAAAATTAAATAATTACAGAATATTAGCAACCCTTAAATAACACATTGCCTACTTATTTTTTCGGAGGATACACAGCAAAAGTGACTTGCCCAAGGTTATCAAAATGCAGTAAAAATGCAATAAAACCTAGACAGGTTTCTACTCCAATGTTGATTTTACATATGAGCATACATCCCCTTTCTTAGACGTTTACAAAGGGTGTAATTATTTCTTATAAACATGTAATCATGTATATATATACAAAATTCTTTACATATATATAAAGTTTTTAAATGATGTACATAGGTATAAAATTCTTTATATAAAAAATGCTTTTTCAATCTACCCTGAAATAACTATAAAGTAGTCAAATATGATCATAGATACACCCAGCATACCAGTGTTGTGACTCACACCCAATTCAATTAGTAGAAGACAGCTTCGTTATTAAGTTGCAGATTTTACCAGAGTAAAGTAATAAATTGTAAGTTCATATTCTTTTCAGGGCTCTGAAATGATCACAAACTAAATATTAGATATGTAAAGCACAGCCCTACGGGAATATCGATTTTCAAATGCGAACTTGTAACTAAGTATTCACCAAATATCTTTCATATTCTGCATACAAAGTATTTAGAGAAAGTTCAGCTAAATTAACAAACTAAAACAGAAAAGTTAGAGCTTTTTACAATGTCATTACTACATTCCCATTGACGGTCTAACAATGGCATGAAAAGACTAATAGCTGCAGATGAAAGTAAAGGCACACTCATGTGAGATCCGAGGTGGCAGAGGAGTAAGGGGAAGCTACACTAATTGCCTCTCAGGACCAATTTGGAAATACAACTAAATTGCAGAGAAAGCATCCTGAATAACCAACTGAACATTAGCAGGACAGAAGCCTTATAACCACAGACAGATAAAAGAAATCACTTCACCACAATGAGACTGGTAGGGAGTGTGGAGGCAGCACAAGAGTACTGGCTGGGCTCCCGTGGGCAGCAGCTGAAATTCCAGAGAGATATTTCAGCGACTAGGAGTACCCCTGAAGAGGGGTCTAAACCCCAGGCTGGGCTCCCTAGCCTACCGCATGAGCTGGGATGGAACCCAGATAACAACCAGCTGTGAAAAGCAACAGGGTTTCTGTCTGCCAGGGATAGATGGCTGGAGACTCAGAGAGGCTATAAAAGGACCAATGCACAAAATTTCGTTCGCAGCCACTGACTCTGGGCTACAACAGAGGGAGGGCAGAGTGGACTAGGGATGACTGAGGAGAGTCTAAGGTTGGTGGCTTTGGGGAGAGAACTAAAGAATAGGTGGCAGGATCCCTGTGCTGAGTCACTCCCCATACTGCAGAAGCCATCTTTCTCAAGCAGAACACTCCTCTCCAAGTGGCATCAGCCCAAAGACAAGCAATAGCCAGGCTTATAGGAAATACTCTGCCCCACCCTGTGGCGTTTAAGCCAGGCTGCTGATTAAAGCTGGAGGCTATGTTACTGATCAGTTTAACAAAAAAGGCAGAAAATACAAAGCAGCAGCCAAAATGGAAAGGTAAAGAAACAGACCCCAAATGAAAGGGCAAGAGGATTCTCCAGAAGAACTAAATGAAATGGAGTCAAGCAATTTATCGGACAGTTTAGAGTAATGATCATAAGGATACTCAACAGCATGAAAAAAGACACAGAAACCATAAAAAAGGACGAGTCAAAAATAAAGAATGCAATATCTGAAAATAAATACTACATTGGAAGGAATAAACAGTAGGTTAGATGAAGCAGAGGACTGAATCAGTCATTTGGAAGACAAGGCAGAAAAAAAACACCCTGGCAGAAGAGCAAAAAGAAAAGAGCATTTTTTTTAAATGAGGAGAGCTTAAGAAATATTTTGGACAACGTGATGCATAACAACATCCGCACCATGTGAAGACCAGAAGGAGAAGAGGGTGAGCGAGAGATTGAGAACCTACTGGAAGAAATAATGACCGAACACTTCCCTAATCTGGTGAAGGAAAAAACACACACACAAGTCCAGGAGCTCAGAGTCCCAAACAACTTGGACCCAAAAAGGTCTACGTCAAGACACATCATAATTGAAATGACAAGGCTTAAAGACAAGGAGAGAATCCTAAGCCACAAGAGAAAAGCAGATATTTACACACAAGGGAGCACCAATTAGACTGTTATCTGATTACTCAACAGAAACATTTCAGACCATAAGTGAGTGGCATGAAATATCTCAGGTGATGAAAAGCGATAAAAAGCAAGGGCCTACAATCAAGGCTACTTTACCAGGAAAGGCTATCATTTAAAATTGAAAGAGAAACAAGGAACTTCCCAGACAAGAAAAAGCTACAAGAGTTTTAACACCAAAAGAGTACTGCAACAAATACTAATGGGAAGGGGGAGATGGAGGGAAAGAAAGAAGAGGGAGAAGGAAGAAGAGGAGGAAGGGATGGGGGAAGTGAAAGGGAAAAAGCACAGGAAAATTGTCTAACAATAAAATGGCAATAAATATATTTCATCAATAATCACCTTAAATGTAAATGATTTAAGTGCTCCAATCAAAAGAAACAGGGTCTGAATGCATAAGAAACCAAGACCCACACATATATATGCTGCCTCAAAGAGACCCATCTCAGATCAAAAGATACACAAAGGCTAAAAGTAAAGGGATAGAAAAGATATTTCATGCAAATGGAAAGGAAAAAAAGCTGGGGTGGCGTAATTATATCCGATAAATTAGACTTTAATACCAAGGCTACAGTAAGAGACAAAGAAGGACCCTATATAGTGATAAAGGGAACAATCTAACAACAGGAGAATATAACCCTAGTAAACATTTACACACCCAAATTTGAGCACCAAAATATCTGAAACAAATCTTGATGCACATAAAGGGGAGAGACAGACAGAAACAGAGTCAGGTCAGGGATTTTTAACACACCATTGACATCGATGGACTGATCTTCCAGACAGAAAATCAACACAGAGACAGTGGCCTTAGACAACACACTAGATCAAATGGATTTAACTGGTATCTTTGGAGCATTTCAGCCCAAAGCAGTAGAATATACATACCTTTCAAGTGCACATGGAACATATTCTAAGATAGGTCACATGTGAGGACACGAAACAAGTCTCAATATATTTAAGAAGACTGAAATCATATCAAGCATCTTCTCTGACCACAATGCTAAGAAACCAGAAATCAATCACAAGAAGAACACTAAAAAACAGGCAAAGACATGGAAGTTACATAACATGTTCTTAAACAATGAACGGATCAACAAGGAGACCAAGAAAGAAATCAAAAGATACCTTGAAACAAATAAATATGAAAACATAACAATCCAAAACCTGTCAGACACAGAGAATGCAATCCTAAGAGTGGAATTCATAGCATTACAGGCCTTTCTCAAAAAAAAAAAAAGAAAAAGAAAAGAAAAGAAAAAAATCTCAAAGAAGCAATCTAACTTCACACTTAAAGGAACTTGAAAAAGAACAAGCAAAGCCCAAAGTGAGTAGAAGGAAGGAAATAATAAAGATCAAAGTGGAAATAAACAAAATAGAGTCTAAAAACAAATCAATACCAAAGATCAATGAATCCAAGAGCTGGTTCTTTGAAAAGATAAACAAGACTGACAAACCTTTTAACCAGACTCATCAAGAAAAAAAACAAAGGACCCAAATAAATAAAATCAGAAATAAAAGAGGAGAAATAACAACTGACACCAGAGAAATACAAAGGGATATACTAAAATATTACGAACTATATGCAAATAAACTGGACAACCTGGAAGAAATGGATAAATTCCTTCAAACATACAATCTCCCAAAACTAAATCAGGAAGAATCAGAGAATCTGAATAGACAGATTACACCTAATGAAATTGGAGCAATGAGCAAAAAACTCCCAATAAACAAAAGCCCTGGACCAGATGGCTTCACAAGTAAATTAAATCAAACACTCCCTCTCCTCCTCAAACTATTCAAGAGGAAAGAGAGCTCTCAAACTCATTTTACAAGGCCAGCATTTTCCTAATTCCAAAACCAGACAAGACACAACAAAGAAAGAAAATTATAGGCCAATATCCCTGATGAACATAGATGCTAAAATCCTTAACAAAATATTAGCAAATTGAATACAGCAATGCATCAAGAAGATCATACACCATGATCAAGTGGGATTTATTCTGGGAATGCAAGGATGGTACAACATTCACAAATTAATAAATGTGATTCACCACATAAACAAAATAAAGGATAAAAACTATAAGATCCTATCAATAGATGCAGAAAAAGCATTTGATAAATCCAGCACACATTTATGATAAAAACTCTCAGCGAAGTGGGATTAGAGGGAACATATCTAAACATAATAAAGGCCGTATATGACAAATCCACTGCCAGTGTCATACTCAATGGTCAAAAGCTACAAGCATTTCCCTTAAGACTGAGAACAAGACAGGTATGTCCGCTTTCATCTCTCTTATTCAACATAGTACTGGAAGTCCTAGCCATAGCAATCAGACAGGGAGAAATAAAAGGCATTGGATAGGAAGAAGAAAAACTGTCATTATCTGCAGATGACATGACACTGTACATACAGAAACCCAACGATTCCACCAAGAAACTACTAGAACAGATAAATGAATTCAGCAAAGTAGCAGGATACAAAATTAATATCCAGAAATCAGCTGCATTTTCATATACCAATAATGAACTAACAGAAAGGGAAACAGAAAAAAAATCCCATTCACAATTGCTTTAAAAAGAATAAAATATCTAGGAATAAACCTAACCAGGGATGTAAAAGACCTATACTCAAAAAATTATAAGACACTGAAGAAAGAAATAGAAGATATAAATAAGTGGAAACATATACCATGTTATTGGATAGGAAGAATTAACATCATTAAAATGTTCACACTACCCAAAGCAATCTATAGATTCAATACAATTCCTATCAAGATTCCAATGATGTATTTCACAGAACTAGAACAAATTTTTCAAAAATTTATATGGAAACACTAAAGACCCCACATGGCAACAGCAAACTTGAGAAAAAAGAACAAAGCTGGAGGAATCACACTACCTAATATCAAACTATACTATAAGGCCAATTAAAACAGCATGGTACTGACATAAAAAGACACATAAATCAATGGAACAGAATGGGGAGCCCAGAAATAAAGCCACGCCTTTTTAGTCCACTAACATTTGACAGAGAGGAAGCAAGCACATACAATGGTATGATAGTCTATTCAATAAATGGTACTGGGAAAACTGGAAAGATACGTGCACAATAATGAACCTAGGTCACGTTCTTACAACACACAATAATAAATTCAAAATGGATTACAGACTTAAATGTTAGACTCAAAATCATAAAAATCCTAGAAAAAAACATAAGCAGCAAAATCTCAGACATCGCTCATAGCAATATTTTATCAGATGTTATCTCCCCAAGAAAGAGAAACAAACAAAAAACAAACGGAACTACATCAAACTGCAAAGTTTTTGCACAGCAAAGGAAATCATCAACAAAATAAAAAGACACCCCACAGAACAGGAGAACATATTCACCTATACATCTGATAGGGGGTTAATATCCCCCTATTTATGAAGAACTTACAAAACCCAACACCAAAAAACAAACAACCCAATTAAAAAATGGGCAAAGGACCTGAATGGACACTTCTCCAAAGAGGACATATACATGGCCAATAGACATATAAAAAGATGTAACAACGTCACTAGTCATCAGAGAAATGCAAATTAAAACCAGAATGAAATACCATCTCACATCTGTCAAAATGAGTATTATCGATAAATCAACAAACAGCAAGTGCTGGTGAGGATGTGGAGAAAGGGGAACCCTTTTGCATTGTTGGTGGGAATGCAGACTGGTGCAGCCACTGTGGAAAGCCGTATGGAGATATCTCAAAAAAATTAAAAATGGGTCTGCCTTTTGACCCAGTCATCCCACTTCTAGGAATATATCCAAAGGAACCCAAAATACTAACTCAAAAGAACATAAGCACCCCTATGTTCATTGCGACATTATTTACAACTGCCAAGATATGGAAGCAGCCCAAGTGTCCATGAGTAGATGAGTGGATAAAAGAACTACGGAATATTTATACAACAGAATGCTACTTGGCCATAAAAAAGAAAATTTTACCCTTTGTGACAACATGAATGGACCTGGAGAACATTATGCTAAGTGATTAAGCCAGTCAGAGAAAGACCCACACCGTATGATTTCACTTACATGTGGACTCTAATGAACAAACGGAACTAACAAGGAAAATGAGGACAGACTCACAGATGGAGGGCAGGATGACAGCTGGTGGAGGGGGACAGAGAGGAGTTGAAAGGATTGAGCAAAAGGAAAAAGGATTCATAGACACAAACAGTGTGGTGATTGCTGGAGGATAGAGGGTTGTAAGGGGACTAAATGGTAATGGGAAAAAATACAATAAAGATTAAATAATAAATAAATTTAAAAATAACATTTAAAAAAGGAAAAAAGTAAAGGCATACCACTGAACCCAAATTGATCCAATCAAAATGGTGCTATTATATACAAACTTTCAAACTCCATTTAGTCATTTATTGACACTTTGACTTCAAAAGCAGCCTGTACCATTATGGTCAGTTACCTGACAGAAATTAAACAAAGTAACACTTTTTCTCCACACCATCCTCCCCCTGAATATTCTCATTTCATCAGGAAGACCTAAACAAATAATAAGATGAGAACTTTAAATTTCAGAGATGGTATATAACTGCTATTGTTAGGGACCGATTACACAGTTTTTAACTTTAAAGGTATCTTGATAACTACTAGTCATAACATCTGCTCCCTTAAAATATGTCCAGATTAAAACAGAGACAGGTCTCTCTCTTGGTGTGTGAATGTAGTTGGAAGGAGGAGACCTAATTTGGCCCAGGAATTTCTTGGGAAAACCTCTCCAAAAGTAGCTAAACCAAACCCACTTCCAAAACACAATCTGGATGGTGGCTACATATTATAGATTATGGCAGGGTTCTCAAAGAGTTCAGGATACAGTTTTGGGAGGCTCTTGCAGACTAACAGATGTATGAGTGAGATTTGGAAGATGGCTTTGTCTCTCCAGATATAATAATTTTCAGATGCATATTTACACGGAAGACTACAAGGTGGGAGACGAACAACAGGTTCTTTTCTAACCTGATATCCAGCAGTTTCGGAAGGTATTTGTTGCTCAGGGAGAAAAAGAACTCCACCACCAAAAGTGTAGGTAGGATGTCCAAAAGCATTTATCCTTTATTAAGATGCCATTCCAAACCACGTATTTGCTCCCCTTTCACTTGAAAGTGCAGGCATCACAAATCACACACTTACTTAACTATTTATTTGATTAGTAACGTATTCACAGGACTCAAAATTCAAAAGGCATAAAAAGGTACACAATGAAGACTCCCTTCTGCTCAGATCCTCCAATCATTTAATTCTTCCACAGAAGGCAATTGAGGTATAATGCTTACTGACAGCCAGGTATAAGGGAACCAATTCTAGTACAGGAGTAAGAGAGTCAGTTTTGAACAATATGCTTACAGGTAAGCATCCTTAAGGGAATTCTTAATTACAGGGCACTAAAGATTCTGAGCCCTGTATACAAACATAAAGGAATGGTTACATATTTAAATATCTATTACTAGAAATTCCATTGTGATTCTTACAGATCATAATTCCACTCAGTAGATTTAATCCTGTGCCCTTCAAGGTGCCTTAAAACGTGAGCAATAGTCTTTGTGTAAGTACTGGATAAAGTCCTCTAGAATCTTAATACTGTCGTCAAGAAGCTTAAATTTACACTAACGGTGAATCTATCTGTCAAGATGGGAGGGGGGGAAGAGTGTGAGGGGGTAGGGGGAGATGGGAAGAGGAAAAAACAGGGAGGGAGTGAAGATCTCCCTGTTGCTAGACATACCCCAAACAGAGTTGCATCCTCATGTTCTACATACTCACTGTAAACATAGCCTTGAAGCTGGCTGGGTTGGGGGAGGGGGAGGAGGGTGGAACAAATAACTTCAAACACTAGAAAATTCCATTGCCTGTTACTGTGTAGTCCAAAAACTGTGATGCAGATTTCTTCCCACTTAAATAATGTTCCTCTATTTGCAATTTACCTAGGTTTCACTAAAATTAAAACTAATCCTGAAGCCCTGGCTCATGTTGGTTCAGTTGGTTGGGCATCATCCCGCAAACCCGAAGTTTCATCAGTTTGGTTCCTGGTCAGGGCACATGCCTGGGCTGAGGTTAGGTCCTCAGTCGGGGCGCATGCAAGAGGCAACCAATTGCAGTTTATCTCCCTCTCTTTCTCCCTCCTTTTCACTCCCTCTAGAACCAATTTTTTAAAAACTGACTTAAAAAAAAATCCTGAAAAGATAAACCTTAAAAATAACTTACAATTCCATTAGATATACCAATTTATATCTAATTGATAAGCTAATTATGTCATATTATCATTAATATTGGTCTTAAAGCCCATCTGTACTACACTTTTGGGCTAGTTTTAGTTGCTATTTTTAACAACCTATTTTCTCTAATAATCCTCACTTATAACACTAGATAATTAGATAGGACAAAAGCTATGTGGAAATTACCTAATTGAAAAACTCTTGCTCTCAGAAAGGTCCCCTAAAGCAGTATCCAAGTTTATTATGCACGTGAATCACCTGGAGGATCTGGTTAAAATGCAGGTTCTGATTCAGCAGAGTTGGGGTGGGGCCTGAGAGTCTTCGTTTCCAGCAGCTTCCAAGTACTGCTAACACAGTTAGTCCCTAGGTTATATGTGGAGGAGCAAGGCACGAAATCATTCTTCAAGATTTCAGCATATATATTCCACAGTCTCAAGAGAACTGTTATTTGTGAATACAGTCGTTCAATATGGCAATGTATACCACCCACCTTCATAAGCACCTACTGAAATTGATTTGGGTTGCTTTCTCAGTTGTGTTCAAATTTTCTATAAGCCTCTCTAGTTGCTGAACCTAAAATTAATTAAAATTATTATTCTGCAGCAGTGCTTACCATCAGACAAGAATTAACTTTGAGCTGCAATAGGCTAACATAATTTTTAATTTTAAACTGTCATAGTATTCTTCGAGTTAATTATATCACTTGATTAGTAACTCCTAAATCCCAGGCCATGGTCCAGGTGATGAAATTTTTCACAGTTAAATGAGTAGAGTAAGGACAATATCAGTTTTTCATAAAGACAAAAACATATTCTACCATTGTTACGTGATGTCTGTTACAATTTACTTTATTTGTAACTGTATCTTGATGACTTTCTCTTTAAATGTCCAACTAAATAAAAGCTGGCAAACCTATGTCAGTCACCTTCTGTCTCTCTTTAACTTTTAAACAACCTGATGTGATCCAAATTCTGAGAACCATCAAACTCAAATAACTTCTCCATACTTCTCCCTTCTCTGGGATCAAGGGATGCTGGACTCTCAACAGAGGGGCATAGGTGTATATATATGTGTAAGTGCAGGAACAATTAGAATCCCATGTGGCATTTTAAAGTCCTCCCCTCCAATCCCCAGGTTGTAACATTATTTACTAATGGAAGTTTGCTGACTTCCTCAGGTGATTCTGGATTTCGGGGGAAAGTGTTCAAATATTTAGGCACACTATTCCTCAGGTCCTTGGAACTCTGAAAGCCTTTTATTTTAAGGAATCTAACCTCTTGCTCCTCCCTCCTCTCCAAACAATCCAGAGCTGATAAAACCATCAGTCAAAAACAAAATCTCATCCTCTGCTCTATGGGCTGAGTACATGCCAGTGTTATGCATGAGAGAGAGAGAGAGAGAGAGAGAGAGAGAGTGAGAGAGAGTGTGTGTGTGTGTGTGTGTGTGTAGTATGTGGGTGAGTGAGTTTTGCAGCCTGTGTTATTCATAACAGAAAGAAGATATGTTTTAGCCAAGTGCTAGCAGCTTATTTTGCATGAAGAGCACTGAATGAGGACAAAGCACTCAGAACAGCAGAGTTCCCAAAGAAGACCTAATTTATATTTAATTTTAAAAGGACAGCCTCTTAATTATGCAACTTTCACATCGTTTGTATTTTTAAAAAATCGAATTGTTAAATGTGAAATAAAATTAGTGTGAAATTTTTCACCATCTCACATTCTATTGCATTAAATGCAGAGACACACAAGAGCTGGTCAATTTAACTTATATCTTCTATTATTAAACATTACCTAAGGTCCATTAAACTCACTTTCTCCAACTCCTTCACCCACAAAAGACTATATACATAAATTGTATACCATGTGTCATAATGGGAAGATGATGACCTTTCTCTGAGGCACAATGCATGTTGAAGTTGTCACTACAGAAAACCAAAGTAAAGGTAACCCATATTATACATCTTCAGCGTGGGCCTCAGAGCTACATTATGCACGGGACAGTTGCGGAAGCTAGCTGGCTCTACCTTCAACTGAATTCATTTAGCATACCATGAGATGGCTCTTCTGGTTCAATAATCTGTGATTATCTAATTAATAACTTTTTAAAGGGCTTTCAAAGGACCAGAATTATGAGTTTAATAAATCTGCCAAATGTGTGTATGTGCTCATGTTCCCTGAACTGTACATTCAGTTTAGTGTAGACTGGTAACGACCAAGCAGTCTACTTTACCTCATACGTAGCAAAAAACTGTAAAACCACAGTAATATTTTGAAACCTATCCTGTTCTAGAGACCTGATTAAATTAAGACTTCTCAGCTGTAATATCCTCCTCTTGGTAAGTCACACATTATTAACTATGTAGAATACAATAGCTGTATAATAATTAAAAAGATTTTTAAAATCCATCTTTATAAGAAGAATGATTATTTGATTTAATGTATTCATATTCTTCTATAACACTGTATAAATGGAAAGTTATTTGTCATAACTGGCAAAGGAAGAAAAATTACTCTGATTTCAATGGTGCTTAGAGAAAGATAGCTCTGTCAACACCATTTTCTATTTCTTACAACAAATGATTCCATCACATCTGTGAAAATATACACGATCACAACTTATTTAGAATCATATAAAAAAGTATACAGTTCTTACTGGGTTCTACACATAACCCTAAAATGGCCACAGCCTTAAACTCTCGCCCTCATGGAGCACCAAGGGGATCACAATAAGATCGGTACTTGCCTGTTAAAATCCAGACTCACCTTTGACTTCAGTAACTCAGTTATAATTATCCTTTCAGAAATCTATGTTAAATACTTCTGTCTAAAAAAGATACAAAGTTACAAAACCTGTTTTACCCTGTCCTTTCCTCTCCTTCCTCCTACTCTCTTTCTCCCTCTCTCTCTCAGAAAGACCATGACAAGTGTTTGGCTAATTTTGAATCTAAAGGGGAAAAAGAAACAATGTGGTGTGTAGAAAAAGAATAACTGGACTGTTTAGGACACGTAAGTCACCGACCTGGATCTGCAGCTCACTAGCTATGTGAGACAGGTTTCAGTTTCATTAATTCTAAAATAAAAGAGAGTAGAAACTAGTTTCATCAATAATTTTAAACTACTGATTCTTCCCCCTTCCCAACAATGGGCATGTGACAGTACCATGGCATGAATTATTTAAGTATGTTTTCAAAATACTTTAATATACATCATTATTTTATTCTCATAAGAATTCTACGATACAGACAGAATAGGTAATATTATTATCATCCTACAAAAAAGTCACTGTCCTTCAGAGTGGTTAAATTACTTGCCTAAGAGCCAAAAATGTGAGAAGGCTAGAGACTTGTAAATCTTGTTTAAGAGCTCCTTCTACTACACTATGTGATTCTGATCTAAAAAAGCTGGGTGCTATTAAAAGTATATTTTTGGCAATCAACTGTTATTTCTTATTGAAAAATGTAATAATATATACCTATACTCATTTTATATACTGACACTATAAAGAAATTAAGGTTTGATTGCAAGGAATTATCCTTAGAAACCATCTGTCAATGTCTGCCATCTATTGGTAAAGATATTAAACCCCATCTTTGAGAGTTCAGCACTCTTTTTCAAAAAAAAGCTTAGACACATCTATCCAGAGAGAGCAGATATATATAATATGTCCATAAGAGAGTCCAAAATAAAGCTATCTTACGTGGAGCTCCTGGGGTTTGAAATGGCACTAAAGAAATTTATCAAAGATTCTCCGCAAATCTGCTGGGCAGACTCTCATTTTCGATCTTCCTCTTATAAAAACTTCAAAGCCACTGTTCTTTCAGAAGCTGATTATTTCATTGAAGACCGACCTTCTCCTTTTGTTACAGGTTGAGCATTTCACAATTCACATATACTTCCACTAATTTCTGATGCCAAGAAAATCACCAACTTTCATAGCTAGAAGGGATAATAATGATTTTCTAGTTCAAGATCTGTATGTTATAGACTTTGTGTAAGCCCTGGCTAATTATTGATGAGCCCCCCTGAAAGAACTGCCACTCTATTTTTCCAATCTGGCGTGTCTCTACCACATAAATGTCCACATATATAGGTGGACATTTAATGGAAGAGATGAGCATTTTAGCTTTAAATGATTAAAAATAAAGGTTGAAAATTATCTCTGGGACCTTGTTTTTCCAAACCCAATCCTATTCTACAATAACGGGCTAAAACGCCAAGTTGAAGGTTATAATTTTATGTTGCACATTCAAATATTAAAAATTTAGAATTATAGAATCAAAAGTGCAAATGAAAAATTTGTTACATTTAGTACTGTTCACTTTGATCTGAACAAACCTATTCTTGTTAAAAACAAAGTTTTTGCATTTATAATAATAGTTTGTTGCTTTTATCAGGACATTGCTGTCATGAAGCAACGAATACAAAAGGTGGGAGGAGTGAAGATGGAAGGGAAAGGGAAAAGAAGGAAAGGAATCCAACAGAGAAAGAGCACTGATCACACTCCATGGCAGGCAATATAATGCTAAGATCTAACGTGTTGGAAATCAGATTTCCCCTTTGCTAAGGCTCTACCAAATATCTACTCTCAGAAATCAACTTCATAATACACAAAAGTTTTCTATAACCACAAGATCCCAAACTGAATATATCCAAGTTTGAGGACATTACCTTGAAGCCCCTACCATAGCAGCCTCTCCCCATCTGCTACACCCAAATCCTGTTACGAAATTTTTTAAATACAGTACTCCAATATTCTTCTAAAGGACCACTGTAAAACTTACAGTGCTGACCCCAGAAAGTTGAATGATGAGCGCTGGTTATCCTTTGGTCTGATATTAAATATTTAAAAATTAATGAGGAAAGCTGAGAGGAAGAAAAAGTTACCATTCAATATTAGAGCCTTAAAGAAAATATAAATGAGCATTTTCATTCAGAATACAAAAAATGATGGCTGGGGTAGGGAACCAACGTAATACCCTGAGGGGAGAAGATAAAGAGATATAAACAGGAACCTTAAGATTCTGCCTGCACAGCTTTCAACAGTACAAGTTCATTTACTCAAATCTCATTAATTCCCATTTATAAGCAAATACAACATAAAAGATGATTTAATAATTATAAATTAAGTTAAAATACAGCTGTATAATTCATCATTAGATTCCTTAGGATACTATCTTTGTACTCATGTCTTTATAGAGCTCAGAAAGTGTTTATTGTTGAACCAAACCTAGTTTATGTTTATACAGGCTTGTATAACACGCAGGTTCTTATAGTGCTATATTTTGTTCTTTTAAAGAAAATCACATCTTTAAAAAAAATTCTATAACTCATGCTTTTTATTAATTGGACAAAGCTTCTGGGGTTTCCTTTATTTAAAATGTTCACATTTGATTTATTTCCACTGGTGAAAACATATATCCTTCTAGTAAGATAATAAATTAGCTCAATTTGTCTTAATCTGGCAACTGCAGACCAAAGATGTTGGTCATAAAAGAAGGGTACTTTTCAGTGAACAACCACTGTCTATTACCTGGTAGCCACTGGGTCAGATATTTCAGCATCTCACATTCAAGTATATTAAAATCAAGTTAATTAGCCCTGGCTGGTGTGGCTCAGTGGACTGAGCAACCACCTGTGGACCAAAAGGTTGCTGGTTTGATCCCTGGTCGGGGCACATGCTTGAGTTGTGGGTCAGGTCCCCGGTTGAGGGCATGCAAGAGGCAACAGATCAATTTATCTCTTGCACATCAATGCTTCTCTCCCTAACTCCCTCTCTACAAATAAATAAATATAATATTAAAAATAAAATAAAGTTAAATATAATCGAGCTACTTCCTTTTGATGACTGAGCAATTTGACCTTTGAATTAGTTTTTTTGAATTAGTTTTGTTCGCTTTAGTATGTCAATGATTTCAATGGAGAAACAGTGGAAGCCCAGTACAATTTTAGCCACTTTAATTAAAAGCTAAACTGAAGATTCAAAGCTGATAGATCCTGAGCACTAAAATTTCGGTAACATTGGAAACTATTCTCATCTATATTTCAAATAATATGAAAACTAAAATATAAACAATAACCAGAGAATCAAGCATAAAGGTAGCACATAATTGTTAAACTCTGTATTCACTGAATATATCAATATTTAGACTAAAAGAAAAAGGTTGAGAACAACTCAGGCCAACAGCCAAAGCTCACTTCTTTTGTGTGCGACTAGTTTTTATTCCCAGAGACAAAGAAATTACCTTTAGTTTTATTCCTTTGACTTTCTCTAGAGGGCTTGCTGGGAGTTACGGGAATGTACAAATATATGTTTATTCATGCTCTAAAAAAGGCTTTCTAAAACTAGATAAATCAGACATCTCACTACACCAATTACATCATACAAATTTAGGATATATACCTATGACTATGGGATAAATTAATGGCGAAAAAAGAACAAGTGCAAATATCAAGCTTATAATTTTATGGCATAAAAAGCAATGCTATATTATACTCTCCAAAACCTGAAGCTCTGAACCTCTGGCCGAAGGCCCACAAAAAGATAAGATTCTAATATAGTTTATGTTGCTCTGCTTTGTGAAAAGATCCCAGAAATACAAAATAAATTGAGCAGGAAAGGACCACAGGATGAAGATCATTTATAACAGAATACAGACTGTCTCACAAGATACAGTCACATCAGCCTTTTAGTTCTCGGGCCTAACTATAGTTTCATGGGCACTCTGTACATTCTAGAAGGTCGGACACTAGTAGAAATGGACTCAAGATGAGGGGAAGAGTGAACCAGTCTCAGAAATAACCGAATTTTGTTTCTAGGGGATTAAGAATATTCTTCAACTTTGAAGTTGGTACCATGCTCTCCAAGTCAAGAGACTCTGATTTATTTAACCAGATTGAATACAGATGAGTTAGAATTCTTTCCACAGTTTATTTTGGAGATTACATAGGTATTCTTGCATTTCTAGATCACTCTGCATCTTCAACATGTTCTCCTTTGAGTGTAATTAGTGCAAACTCTGAGCTTTATCCAGCGCATCAGAGGAAGATTCAGTGTACACAATTTTTTTCATTTATGACTACATACATACACACAAAGAATTATTACACAAAGGAGAAGGTAAGCATGACCCAAAGTCAGGATTTGTGGACATTTTGCTTTTTCATAAACTTTTCTGGAGGGCATAGGAATACCAGTTTCTACTCAATTTGAGAATTGGACGGAAAAGAGTTTATACTCAACAGAAGCTGCATGGCTCTTAAAGTGGTAAGTATGAGAATCAAGCCAGTTCTCATATTGGAACCTCTAGGATCATCACAGGAAGCTTTTTGGTTTATCTGAATTTGCTTTTATTAAAAAAATCTTTTTAATTTCATCAGGAGATAAGTACAAGCAATTCTAGCTGCATGCCACTAAAAACTATTCTTTTTTTAAAAATACATTTTATTTTTACAGTTTTTGATTTATAGAAAAGGTACTAAGATTGTATAGAGTGTTCCTATATACCTGGAACCCCAAACCCCTATCATTAACATCATACACTAGTATGGTACATTTGTTACAATTAATGAATCAATACGGATACCCTATTAACATAAGTCCACACTTCATTTACATTTCCTTAGTTTTTACTAATTCCTTGTTTTGTTCCAGAATCCATTCAGGGAACCATATTACATTTTGTCAACAGGTTTCCTTGGTTCCTCTTAGCTCTGACAGTTTCTCACAGTTTACCTGTTTTTTCCCCAACTTTGACAGTTACTGGTCAGGTATTTTGTAGAACATCCATCAATTTGGGTTTGTCTGATGTTTTACTCATATTTACACTGGATTTATGGGTTTAGGGGATAAAGGCCATAGAGTGCCATTCTCATTACATCATATCAAGGATACATGCTATCAGCATGAATAATCATTGTTGATGTTAACTTGATCACCTGGGCTGAGGAAGTGCTTGTCAGGTATCTCCATTTTAAAGGTACTCTTCCCCCAGCTTTCCACATTATTCTTTGGAAGGAAGTCACTGTTCACAGCCTACACTTATCTGGTGGAGGCCTACGTTCTCTCTCCCTGACAGAGGAATATCTCCATAAACAATCTGGAATTCTTCTGCACAACAAATTCATCTCTTCTCCCATTTTTATTTATTTAATCGATTACTAATTATATTCAATAGGGACTCACAGGTGCTTTACACTTTGGGTTATAATCCATTACGACTTAATTTGTTGCTCAAATTATTCCAGTTTCAGCTACTGGGGAGCTCTTTTTAGTTGGTGTTTATGTCCCTTTGGCATACTCTCATCTTTTTTTTCTTAAAGCACTTCCTTTACTTCTGCCATTACAATATGCTCCATATTCATCTTGTATTTGTATATTTCCTGCCCTAGTCTTAGAACTTGCTTTTTCCCCAGGAACCCTGGTTCTCTGTATTGGAGAATTCTTGATGCTACTGGGATGTCACTGCTTGTAGGCCCTCTCTGCTGACTAAGGAAATATTTGGGTGTGTATCAACCTATGTGTACACATATCTACAAATATTCCTGTATATAACCACTTGTATCTAAAATAAACGTGCATTCTTACTGTTATCTACATTACCATATAGATCATTCTAATCTCCATCCCTTGCTTATCTGTAAACTCCCACTTGAATACTGAAAAGAAATCTGATTTCAACCAGCCACCATCCAATTACTTAATTGTTCAATTCCAGTATACATGTATAGCAGTATCAGAACTGTTAACCTGTATACCTCCCCTTGGGAAACAACTTTGTCAAGCAGAGACTATAGTTCTTATGTGCAGGTCTTTTGCCTTTGGTCTTGTTTCCAAAGTTACTTAGGTCAGCATCTTTTCCTCCTACCCTCCCTTCAGTGAGGTTGTTTCATACACTTGTAATTTTTCTGCCACATTCTGTCTTCTATCCTGGGATCTCACTGAATCTCCTAAATGATTTTTTAAATAGCATATCTTAAGGTTCACTCTTTGTGCTGTAAAGTTCTATGTATTTTGACAAATCAGTGTTATGTACCCACAATTCTAGTATCTTACAGGTTAATTTCACTGCCCTAAAACTTTCCCCATGCACCTATTGAACCCTCCCTCTCTCCTCCCAAACCCCTGCCTGGCAACCACTGATCCTCTATCTCTAAAAATAAATGAACTAATAAAAAATAATAAAGTATAGTAATACCTATAGAAAAGGGATAGTATAAATAACTCAATCTCTATTGTTTATATGTAAAATGACTAGATAATGCAAATGACGTCACTGGGAATACAACACATTTTATTCTGCAAATTTTCTCCCTACCAAATTAACATCATAAAGGTCTTACTAGATATAATCTAACATATGAGGTTCAACAGCAGATCTGACCCACTTGTAGGAATTTATCCTATAAAAATAATCCAAAAGAAGAAAAACATTCTAAGCAGAAAAATATTCATTACCATGTTATGTATAATCATGAAAAACTGAAAAACAGAGCAGTGTCCCAAAGTAGGGAAATAAATGAACATGGATCAATTAGGTCAATGACATAATCTCCAATAATTCAAAGTAATCTGAATTAAAAAAATAAGTGTCTAATACAATGACAGAGAAATAGTAAAATGTAAGATGAGAAATACATTTATATATTACAAAAGTATGTAAATATAGAAAATGATTGAGATAACAAAATTAACCACATTTTTCCTTAAGATTTTTCTTTTATGATACAAGTTTGACAGGGGAAAAGTATATTTCTTTACTTTGGACTGAGTTTTGGAGGTTCTTCCAAATCATACTGAACAGAAAAAGAAACAATAAAACGAAAACCTGGAGGGAGTGGGTGAAAATAACTGAGTTCAAGAAATAAAAGCAGCTAAAAAGAACCTTACCACTTGGTCTGAATCCAGGGTCTGCCTGCTATTAAATCTGTAACATGAGACAGTTACTAATCTTTAAGAGTTCCCTATAAAATTTATTCTTAATAAAAAAAAGAAATGTGTATAACAAGTATATCATAAATGTAAGTGATCATTCCATTCATACATGTGTTGATCAGATAACAGTCTTGAAAAGAAATACTGTAAAGACTATCAATATAATCTTAAAGCAGCACACACTTTGCATTGATTATTTATCTAGCGTCAACAAGACTACAGCTTTTAAAAACCTTCTCTTAAAATTTTTTCTGTAAGATAAGAGTTCCACTGTTTAAAATTTTATACTTAGGTTAATATGTTAGTATCCTATGAAAAAGATTACCTACTGACTTCTTGATATTTCAAACACAGTTTTACTCATTTTGCTTGTTTTACTTTTTGGTAATTATTAAAAAGCTTTTAAAAAAATAAAATTTCATTTAAGGAAGAGGTTCTGCTTTACTCATCTTTCTATTTCCCCAGCACCAGGCACAGTACACAACATATATAGTTAACAATGAATATTTATCAATGGAATTCTTTAAACATTTTTTATTCCCACTACAGAATTAACTTAAGCAACAGTTACCACTGCACATTTCTAATGGAATTTTCCAAAAAAGAATTTGTATTTTATTCTAGAATCTGTCATTAATAGAAACCCAGAAACAATGTGCACCAGAAGCCAACAGAACGGCACTACCTAGAATTTACTGCCTTAATACATATCTGGGGTTGCTAAAAGCAACTGAGGTGGAGTATTTAATGCTTGAAGACAGTAAGTTCTCCTAAAAACTTGCCCCTACAATTGCAGATAAGACTGACAGATAGAAATTTCCCTCTCCTTAAAAAAGCTCAGAGAAATAAATTTCTATTAGCAAAATCACCTAAAAAATGAGAAAAAAAATCTGGTTAATAGGATCTGTCAGGAGTCAATAGCTGCTTTTATACCCTTGACACAGTACATTGCATCAAGAGAACTACCATCTTCACACAGGTGTCTCCAGTATTATGTCACCTTCCCATTAATACCCTTGCCTTTTATTCTCTCATTCATTCACTGTCACACTCAAAGGAGCCCTTCAATTGCTACACCACAGCAGCAACAAAAGCAGTTAGAGCCACTGAATCAGCCAGAGAGGAAATCCTAGAACACGATCATTTGGATCATCCCTCCTGTTTGAGGTAAGAAATTTCAGGGTTGGTCATTACTTGGGGAACCAGCCCACTTGGGGAGCATACCATTAAAGATGAATGTTAACAAGGCACAGAATAAGCTTCTGCAAAAATCTGGCCCTATACTCTTGGTAAATCTTCACTGTTTCAAGTAACTCTAGTGAGCCACAAGATGTAACAAACTGCTTAATCCAGGCTGATTTGCAACTAAGCAGCTGTGCTTTATTGATGGAAATTGGAAGGTAAGAGTTACAAATCACATATTTAATATTATAAAGGCATCTACATTGTATTTGATAAATACAGACACCCTGAAGAAGTAAAGTACCCTACACCCTGCCAAGTACACAATGTCAAAACAGTGAAAAATGTTAAGGCTCCAGCTCATAATTAGTCATTCTACTGCTAGGGAAGCGATGGCAGGCAATTTCTGTGGGAAAAATAATGTCTGAGCTTGGAATAAGCAGTCTCTCTGTATCAAAGAAGTGGACACTTAAGAACTGCTTCCGCCTTCTCATAAATGTTCCCATCCACTTAGAGACAAGTATCAGGTGGTCTACCTAATCTGATTCTGAGTAGAAGACAATGTAAGAAAAATAAAATCAAAGAAAGAATGAGTGTTTTTCCATTTCCCTGGTTCAATATGGGAAGTCAGTCACCTGTCCTCTGAAGACACCCTAGGATTTATTGTCCAATGACTTTAACCTCTTTGCTCCAACTCTGAGATCAAAACATTATAATCATTATATAATTATTTTTTCTAACAGAAGCCAACAGACACACACATGCACACAAACACACACCATAAGCTTTTTCTTTAAACCACAAACACATAATTCTAGTAAATAAATTCAAAAATGCAAAAAGTTAGGAACCAAATTCTCTCATTGGTTTTATGACATATTCTGTTTAAGCAGATTGATAATGATTTATTCTTCACTGGTGACACTCATTCTTTAAAGGAGGATTTCTGTAACTTTGGGAAAAAAATGAAAATACCATAATCAGCCTCAAAAGAGTTCAGAATTCCATACAAAATAAACAAAAAAACAGAATACTACTATACTGTGCTCCGTAATGTGAATATGTTTAAGCCAATCACTACTATGTGACAATTTCAATTTGATTAGGTTGAAAACAAGCTATTAAATAGTTCAGAAAACTTTTTTACTTCAAAGTTAAATTCCTAGCTTTTAAAGGAAATGATAAATCCATACCAAACAGCTCATGTTACCAATAAGGACACAGAAATAGTCTCTTTTTTAAAAACCTCATTTTAAGGATAAAAGAAATGAGCAAACACTGGATTTGTAGCTTCATGGTTTCATTATGCTTAGGGTCACATAACAGAGACCAAAATAATAAGTGTGTCTTGGGCTAATATACCTAGGCTTTCTAGATTGAAAAAGATACTGGTTGCCTATATAAAGCTTAACCCGAAAGTGAGTCTAGATCCTATAGGTGGGAAAATATGAGAAGCAATTCAGTGGTCACTAATATAAGTAAGTAATTGAAATTATCTACTAGTGTCAAGCATAACACAACCTGACTCTGTGAAACCCCTGATGTGATGCAGTAAAAAGTATTGTTGTATGTCAGCTATAAACCATCCTGTACCACCCCCCCAAAAAAAAGTCTAAGTTAAATTCAATCGTGAGGAAACCAATTATATAAATCTGGAATATTGAACAGTGTATAAAGTAGACTTTGACCAAGGCTTAGATTCTTAAAAAAAAAAAAAAAAAAGTAAAATCTTAAAAAAAAAAACCCCACCCAACAAAAAAAAATGGCAAAGAAACCATTGTAAAATAAAATAAACATACTCAAATGCTTGAAAGCTTGACTGAATCCTGGATTTAAAACAAAATTTTTAAAACTGCTATAAAAAAATTTTAGGGGGAAATCAGGGAAATCTGAACAGGGACTGTGTATTAAATGTTATAAAATTGTTGATATTTTTCTTAGTTATGATAATGGTACTGTGGAAATGCAGAACATCCTTATTCTTAGTTTGGGCATGCTGAAGGATTTAGAGTTGAAGTGTCAGGATGTCTGCAACCTGTATACAGCAGGGAGCAAAGAAAAAGCAGGAGAAAAATAAGAGAGGGAAAGCAAATATTACAAAATACTAATAATTGGTCAGGCTAGGTTAAGGATATACAGATCTTGTGTTCTAGTCTTTTAAATTTTCTGTAGGTTTGAAAATTTTTAAACCATAAAATTTGAGGAGAGGAAGAATGGGTGTGAGGGCTCAAATGTTTTCATCCATTTGCAGTAGTGCTTTACTTTGCTTATATTCACCACCACCAAAAAAACACCCAAATCATTACATTTCTCGCAGCAGCGAAAGATGGTAAATACTGATGCATGATGGTCGGTACAGACATAAAATTCTTTCTTTTTCTAAGCTAGGAAGTGCTTCCTAGAAAAACAAAATCATACCTGCCTGGTGTGGCTCAGTGGACTGAGAGCCGGCCTGAAAACCAAAGGGTGGCTGGTTTGATTCCCGGTCAGGGCACAGGCCTAGGTTGTGGGCCAGGTGCCCAGTAGGGGGCATGCGAGAGGCAACCACACACTGATGTTTCTCACCCTCTCTTTCTCCTTTCCTTCCCCTCTGTCTAAAAATAAATAAAATCAAATGGAAGGAAGGAAGGAGGGAAGGAGGGAAGGAAAAGGAAGGAAAAGGAAGGAAAAGGAAGGAAAAGGAAGGAAAAGAAAGTCAGAAGAGAGCCCTTCAAGGGTGAGTAAATTTAAACGCATAGTCTAAGAAACAACACAGTTCCCAAACCCTATTACGTTAAGTTAAAAGAAAAGCCCCAATCAATTTAAAGAAAGCCAGTCAGCAAAATATAGTAAAATATTTTCAAAAAATGCAAATCATATTGCCCATTTATAAATTTAAATGCTTTATCGAACATGATTTATTACCCATGGGCAAGAAAATCTTACCATTTCATTTGTTTACCTTCAAATGGGTTAAGTGTGAAAGAATGCTGAACGAATATAAAAAGTTCAATAACCACAAAAAAATCTTTTTTCTATTAGGATTTCATTATGTTGCTTATGTTACATAAAAGCTAAAAGACTGACAACGAGCTCTGAAAAATATGAAACTCCAAAGAGGATCTGTAAAGAATTTTTTTAAAACCGTACCATGCATATATGGTGGGTACTCAAATATGTACTAAACGAATAATAACAGAATACAAAAGTATAACACCTGCCTTTAAAATATGCTGTTTAACAAAACAGGGGCATGTGAAAAAAATTTTTCCCTAATTAAGATCGCAACATTGCAATAATCAATATACATAGGATACCCTAGCAAAATCCTAGCCAAAACCTTGGTGCCATGGCTGTTTGAAGAAGTATATTTATTCTATCAAAAACTAACCACAAGTCCTAAGGGGATCCTCTTCCACAAAAGAGACTCTCCACGGTCACAGAAGGAAAATGGCTCTCTCATGAGTCAAGAGGCTAAGTTCTAGAAGCCAATGATAATACATGCTTTTAAGAATCACGGCCATTCCTTACCTCTTCCAGAGCCACTTTTCCAATGACAAATACTAAACCTGCAGAATTTATAGGAGGTCTTTCAGAGGATATGGGTTCCAATGTGGCACAATATTCTGGGTGGAAACTGACTCTGAGGAATAGAAATTCTCGTTCCTCACTGATCTCTTAAAAGAAAGAAAGGTCTATGTCCAGATCAAGGATACCTGCCATGCCCAGGGTCATTCTTTCTGCAGCAAGTGAAACAAGTTTCACTTGCGTGTCTATAATTAATTAGACCAAGAATCAGTACCTAAAGCAAGGCTAGACATAATGGAGGTGGCCAAGAAGGCAGGATGAAAAAGAGTAGTGGTTAGACTGGCACCATCTAAAATGGTTATTATTGGCCTATTGTGGCTAAATAAACCTATTATTACTGACTCCATCTTTTACCAGTCTCTTAGTCTTCTACTCTGCAGCAGCTAAAAGTGATGCCTTTGCTGCTTCTGGAACACATCTTGAATACTCTCCAGCCTCAGGGCCTTTGCACTTGTAACCTTTGCCTGGACACTGTTCTCTCGGATAACCACATGGCTTGGTCTTTACCCAATGGCCAACTTTTCCCTACATAAACTAAGAAGCCTGCATATTTATATGCCTCTGCCCTGGTAGCCCCCTCTCCTCTTAATTATTATTTTTAATCCATAGCACTCATCACCAGCTGACATACAACATATTTATATCAATATATTTACCTCCTCCTATAAGAATATAAGATAGAATGAAAGTAGACTGCCAGTTTCATTTTCTGCTATATTTTCCTAGCGGTAAAATAGTGCCTAGTACACATTAGGTATTGAGTTAAATATTTGTGGAATGAATAAAAATGGGACACTGAAAAAGTAGGCAAGCCTCTCATTGCTCTTATTTCTGGAAGCTAAAAATCTCTAACATACAGCATACTCAATAAATGTTGGAGAAAAGGAGAGGAGGAAAGAGCTACCAATCTAAGTTAAGGCCACATTTTTAAGTGAGCAAGAAGAACAAGAAGAGCTGTTAGAAGAAATATGAAAACAAATCAAATTATTTATTTTATCTCAGAGTAAGGGCTAGCTTCAAGGAATACATGGCATTAGGAAAAGCCTTTAGGGAGTAGTATGTTTTAATTCTGAAAAACAAAACAAAGGGTAGTAGGCATACTATTAGAAACTATATTGAGAGAATGTGAACAGTTTGAAATTATAGGCTGGGAATAATGCTGAAAATCAAGAATGTGGAGACAAAATAAACAAAGTTCATAACAGTAACATTTCTGGTAGGGATTGGGGGAATAGAAAAGAGTTTGCAACAGATGTAGCAAGATACCAGAGCAAGGACAAAGTCTGGCAGGAATAGAAAGTGTAAAAGTCAAAGTGGAGATACATAGTGAGACCACATATTTACACGGCTTACTAGGAAAGCAGTATTAAAGTTCATTCCTAGTGATACAGAAAGAGTCCTCTGTGCTTCTATGGTTATCAGGAAAAAGCATTAATTACACAGTCCAATGGGGTAATAATGCAGCTGTGTGAGGGCAAAGATAACGTTACTATGGGAACTTTGCTTCGTTTTTCCAACTTATTCGCAAAATTAATATTGTACTTCTAATGTAGCACTAAAAACTTTTACAAAAAATCTAAAACACATAGTGTTTTCTCTCAACTCCAATAACTAACACGTAGTTTTCAAAACATGCTCTCTCTAAGGGCAAGGATGTCCAAGCGATTAAAACAGTTCTAGACTTGCCTGAGAAACTGAGAAAATTTCTTCTCAGAAAAAAATACTAAAACTATTAAAAAGACATTATTTTAAAGAGGATGTTTCATTTTGAAGGCATGTCCAACAGTAATACAGGTATCCCTCATGGTGAACAAAATAAAGGTATTGTGCATACACTGAACTTGCCTGCACCCACCATTCGTACTATTTACAGAGAGAGAGAATCTTAAAAACTGCCAAAGTTACTCCTGGTGTTACTATTAATAGCAAAGTGGTCTCTTCTAGTCAGCATCCAGATATGGATAAAACAGAAAAAGCTATTGCTGGAGTAGACTGATGGGTGCACAAATCGTGGTGTTCTGGTACCTTAAACTTACTGGTAAATCAGTCAGTCTTTTTAATAAGTGAAGCAACAACACTATACATACATCTTTACTACTTTATACAGGCTGTGTATTTATCCTATTATTCCTACTTTTACTGTATTTAGTGGTATTTTGGGCTTTATGTATTACTTGTGATTATTTTTTGCGTCTGGGAATGCTCCAAAGTTTTTCCACATAAATTAACTGTAATGGCTTCTCTGCTTTTACACCATTTTGACTTACAAAAAGGTTCACAGGAATGCTCTATTTCAGATAGCAGAAGAAACTTGTGGTACGCCCTTTTAAAGAAGAAGTTGAGAGCCATACAAATCATAACCTAGGGTCATTAGATTCATGCCAGCTTCCAGGGAGGAGTCAGAATGTTACCTGTCTGGTTCTTGCTTCTCTCCCCTCTTAATCTTGATTCAACAAAGAGCAAGCAACTGGTCTCAGAAGTCCTACATCAGGACAGCAGTGTTTACACAGAGGTAGTAACAGTGTTTACACAGAAGGGGTGAGAGTTTACAAAAATTCTGCAGATAATTTTGAACTACTGTTTGAAAGCAGACTATCACTACACTGAGAATGTTTAAGATTTTTTAAGGTTAGGCTTATAGTCCCAATACCACACATGAGTAACAGCTATCCTCATTTTTCTCAGAATATAATCCAGGGCCATATTTTAAATCTCTGTAAAAGTGAATTATGTTTTTTCTACTAACTCTCCATTTGAATGTAAACTTTTTGGCAATAAAGCTATCAAGTAAAGGAATATGAGATATTGTCCTGGGAGGATTCTGAGAGCAAATTCAAATCTCTGAAATGTTTTTCAAAATCTATAAACTAATGCCTCTGGAGATCATCACCTGTAACCTCTCACTCCTCATATTATAGGAATGAATTCCTCTCGTGCTTTGGAGATCTGCTGACCACTCTCTCCGACCCCCCCCCCCCGTCTTTGTTCTTGATATCTCCTAGAACTAGAATAAAATTTCAAACTATGTCAGCGGGTACCATAATCTGACTCAAAGTAAAACCACATTCCAATCTAAATATTCTTAAATAATGGGTCTGACATAAATTACTGACCCATATTCAGATGTAAGTTTAAAACTCCTAAATCACAGGCTATCTGAATGAGATCACATGTTAATCATCTTTGCATTGCCCATGCCTTTAACATTTAATAAACCTTCTAAAAAAATTTTTCATGGGTATAGTTATGACTTAGATTTCTTAACAACATGTTGAGTATGGAACAAAGTTTGCCTTTAACCATATAATAAAGGAATAAGCAACAAGGAAAAGACATCCTCCTTTCTGTTTAAGTATGGATTGGTAAATAATGTAATATTCCTGCTTTCTTCAGAGATTCGTCTCTTGCTTTAATGATTAAACTTTCTTGGATGGAAAGATAAATGTAATTGATTTGCCAAAAAAAATTTTTTAGGTGGATAAATGTTTTTACTAGTTGAAAACCTTATTTTTAGCCACTAAACTAAGAATAAGAAACTTAAAATTGGGAGCTAATATAAGTCACTTATGGATATTGGTGGAGTTACTTCTTCATTCCCCAAGGAGGGTATTTCTTATGTGCAGGTGGTACTGGTAGCAGCCTACTAAGCATAATTTTGGGTGCCTACTACAGTAAACCACTGCCACCACTCCCAAATCTGTATACATCCTCTCGTAGGTAGGAGAATCTCATCAGACTCTCAGTCATGTAACAGCATGAGTTATAAATCCCAATGTCTACAGGAAATGGGCAGGTAACGTTAAGCGAGCTAGGTTCAGAACAACAAGATGAGAAGAGCGTCTGTGGCAAACACAAGAATGCCTGCCAGACTAAAGGGGTAACATCTAGTCAATTTCAGCCAACTGGAGTCACACGGATATTATTTTTTTTATTACAGTTTACAATCAATATTATTTTGTGTCAGTTTCAAGTGTACAGCATAGTGGTTAGACAATCATATACTTCACAAAGTGTTCACTGAGATAATTACAGTATCTAGCTGGTACCCATACATACATATTATTGACTATATTCCCTATGTTGTACTTTACATTCCCATGGCTATTTTGTTACTACCCATCTGTACTTCTTAATCCCTTCACCTTTTTCACTCAGTCCCTCAACTCCCTCCCCTCTGCCAACCCTCAGTCCATTCTCTGTATCTATGAGTCTGTTTCTGTTTTGTTTGTTCATTCATAGTTCTTTTAGATAAAAGGAAAATCATTTCACATATAAGGAAAGACAAATGGTATTTGTCTTTCTCTGACTGACTTATTTCACTTAGCATAATACCCTCTAGGTCCATTCATGCTGTCACAAACGGTAAGAGTTTTGTTTTTTTTTTTTAACCGAAATAAACTTCATTACTCACAGGACCTAGAAAAAGTACAGTGCATGCTTACAGAGGCTACAAATTTCGTTCTTTTTTAAGGCCATTTATTATTCATATTTTTAATTTCTTCTTCTTCTTCTTCTTCTAGAAGATACTTTAACATTTCTTGTAATGCTGGTTTGGTAGTGATAAACTCCTTTAGCTGTTTCTTGTCTGGGGGCTTCTTTATCTGTCTTGCAATTCTAAATGATGGCTCTGATGACTAATCTTGGTTTTCTCAGTCCTCATTCTTCATCACTTTGAATATGTCATGCCAATCCCTCTGGTCTGCAAAGTTTCTGTTGAGAAATAGGCTGACAGTCTTAAGGGAGCTCCCTTGTTAGGTAACTAACTGCTTTTCTCTTGCTGCTTTTAAGATTCCCTTTGTCTTTATCTTTGACATTTTAATTATGATATGTCTTGGTGTGGGCCTCTCTAAAGTCATCATGTTTGGGACTCTCTGCACTTCTTAGACTTGTATGTCTATTTCCTTAACCAAGTTAGGGAACTTTCCTATCATTATTTTTTCAAACAGGTTTTCAACTTCTTGCTCTCTCTCGTCTCCTTCCAGAACCCCCATGATGTGAATGTTGGTATGTCTGAAGTTATCCCAGAGGTTCCTTACATTATCCTCATTTTTTAATTTTTTTTTTGTTTTTGCTGTTCTGATTGGGTGTTTTCTGTTTCCTTATATTCCAAATCACTGATGTGATTCTCTGCTTCATCCCCTTTACTGTTCATTTGTTGTAATTTATTCTTCACTTAAGTTAGTGCATTCTTCATTTCTGGTTGGTTCCTTTTTATGGTTTCCATGTCCTTTTTTACACTGAAGTTCTAAGTTTCTTGAGCATCTAAATAACCACTGTTTTGAACTCTGTATCTGACAGTTTGCTTGCCTCCATTTCATTTAGTTCTTTTAATAGAGATTTCTTCAGTTCTTTCATTTGGGACCTGTTTCTTTGTCTCCTCATTTGGGTTACCTCCCTCTGTTTCCATGTATTACATAGTGCTGCTTCATCTCCCAGTCTTGGTAAAGTAGCTTTATGTAGTAGGTGTCCTATAAGGCCCAGTGGTGCAGCCTCCCCAGTCACCTGAGCTGGGCACTCCAGGTACACCCCCTGTGGGTACTGTGTGCACTGTCCTGTTGCAGATGAGTCTTGATTGCTGTTGGCATGTCACTAAGAAGGGACTGGTCCTCGCAAGGCCAACTGACTATGAGAACTAGCTGCAAAGGAGCTGTTGTGCAGGGGTCAACTCTAAGGAGCAGAATTTGGTTCAGGGCTTTGGTGCCTGCCAAGTCTGCCCCTCGAGTGTGTCATTCATGGAGGTAGTAGGGTTGTAATCTGGCATGGTCTGGAGCCGTCCACTGGGTGCACTAGCTCTGGGGCTTCCTGGGAGATGCAAGGTCAGCCACCACCTGTGCCCTGCCTGAGGCCACCTGGTACAAGCTACAAAGCAATCTACAGATGTCTGCTACTTATGCTGGTCTTGGGGGTGCCCAGGAGAGGACAAGCTGCAAACAAAGGCCAGCTGATGCTAGTGCCAGGTTTGGAGTCACTTAGCAAGAGATATAGGGCATGTATAAAGCAAGATAGGTCATTTGTATGGAAAAGCCACTGGAAAGGGCTTGGGTGGACTTGTAAGTTGGGTGGGACAGGGTCTCAGGTAATCACCAGGGTGGGCTAACAGTGTTAGCCAGGTTGATGGAGACATATAGCAAACTTGCCTGCTGGCTCTGTGGAGGCAGGGCTCAGCAAACGAATAAAAGTCTCTGCCAGCACTTCTGTCTGGGAGACAGCTACCCCTCCAGCCTTTGCCTTCAAGCCAGACAATTCAGTTCCTCCCCTTATGTCCCTGGCACCTTTCAAGCAGCTGCCCCATGGCTGGAGCTCAGAGCAAGTAAGTTGAGTAAGTCCACACATGGGCCCTTTAAGAGGAATGCCTGGGACTCCACAGCACTCTGTCTCACTCAACCTCAAGCCCTGCTGGTTTTTATAGCCACAAGTTATGGGGACATCTCTTGCCAGCACTGTAACCTTGGGCTGGGGGTTCTGAGGTAGGACTGGGATCCCTTGCTCCTAAGGGGATCTCTGTAGCTGAGATATCCCTCTTGATTTTTAACCACTACACATAGGTGTAGGACCAATCGGTCTGCATCTCTGATCCTCCTACCACTCTTGATGTGGCTTCTACTGTATATCCTTAGTTGTAAGACATCTGTTCAGCTCACTTTCAAACAGTAATGAATGATATAATTTAGCTGTAATTTCTGTAATTTAGCTGTAATTTTGATGTGGTTGTGGGAGGTTCCGAGTACCACCTTTACCGACACCACCATCTTGACAGAAACTCCACCACAAAGAACTTAAAAGACAAAAGAAAAATACTACATTTTGTAAAGAGAAGCCAAACGCTCAAAATTTTTGCAAAATCTCCCCTACTTTTTAAATACTGCAGAGAAAACCTAAAACATCTTCAGACAATCTTTTTTGTGTTTCCTGTTAAAATACAAATGTCCTTGGAAGAGCTGGTTATCAAGTCAGTCTGGAGGTATCAGCATAATGTCTTTAGCACAGTAGGGACTCAGTAAAGACTTGTTAGATGAATAGATACATTTCAGATTACAAAATAATTCAAGTATTAAGAGAGACTAGAAGAATATAAAGCAAATTTCACACAGCTTCGCAATTTCATAGACATCTGTCTCTTCTGTCCTGTTTAACTCTTCTTTTATCTTAGTTCTTTTTTTATCTGTTCCTTGTTTTTTCCCCCACAATTTCTTACGCTTTGCTCTGATGGTGGCTCTAACATAAGTGGTAACACCAACCTAAACTTTACCTATTTTTACTTTTTTTACTTTGATTTACTTTTGATTTTTTTTACTTTGAAAATTAAAGTGTTAGAATAAGAATTAAATAAAATCTAAGACTGGGGATGGGGCAGGATTGTTATGTGTATGTATCCAACTACCATTTCCCTATTCCTGGTTCCACTTCAACTCTGTAACTGTTTGTTAAATTAAGTCAGTGTCAAGACAAAAAAAAAATTAGTTTTCAAAAAGATTCCCTTCTGTATCACATTCCTCCAGTGTCTCAACTATATCTGGTGCTCAATAAATACTTGTTGCCTAGCTTACAGGTCTTTATTTACTAAGGTAGAAGAAGCTGAGGGAAATAAAACTAAACTACTAAAGTCTTACACAACTGAACAATTACAAGTTTCTTCACACAGTTTTCATATTCAACATATTAAGAATTTTTTTTTAAAGTACAACTAACTGCTGCAGCAGCCCCATGAACACACTGCATAAAGCAGTATCTACTCTGAAAATTAACAGACCGAGTCCTAACTTTCATATTCTGAAAAGGGAGATAACGCTGACAGCAACCACAACTGGTTCACTGTCTTAGATGTTGAAATTTGCCTTAACCTCTGGAAACGCAACTCACTCTCAGAGACTGAAGTCATTCTGAACACCTGGATGCTGGGATATGGAAATCCACTGGGCTTCTAAAGAAGTTTTAAACAAATCATCTGTACTTTAAGTAAAAGTTTCTGCCAACACACCATAAGCAGTGTATCAGAGATGACTTTGCTTTGTTCAAAATATGTAATCAGATACAATTTAAAGGTTGCCAGAAAGTGAGACCTCTACATCCACCCATCAAGTAAAGAAAAGCCCATAAGGAAGTGACTGATGTTCAAATTTTTAGTTTGTTTTCAAACACTAACTGCAGAATGTGGAAGCTCTAAGAATGCATTATTTCTGATCCTCCCTTCCAACCCACGGTTCTGCCACTGATAATTGATTTCTGCTTCTCACATGTACAATGAAAGAGCTAGACAGCTTTATCTTAAAAGCTCTTAACCTTCCTTAGTTCACTGGACCCAATTTTAGTTTTCAGTGTCTTTTCCACAGTTCTAACTAATTGTAAGAACTGATATTTATTGACCTTTTTTCTTTCTTGGAGTCACTGAAATAAATTTGAGGTTCTATCTTGCAATTACCATATTGGTCCATTGTTCCCATTTTATAAATCTAAAACACATTACGGAAGCTTGGTGATCTTATTTTTCCTATATATCTTGAAATATATTGCCATTTCATCATCCTGGGAGTTAATTTTATCATTACTCATCATCATTCATCAATTACATCCAACTATACTTTAAAAAAGACTACAATAATAAGAAAAAGGAAAAATGATGGAATTGCCTACATTGAAGGATGATGAAACCGTGAAATAAATCATAACCTTTAGTTTTCTCATTGCATTGTCCAAAGTATTTGCATCGTTTTTCAAGGAGGAATTAAAGACTGGAGACACCATCTCTGTAGCCTGTTTTTAGCTTCCAATGAATACAGATGAGAATTCAAAACTTTTCATTTTCTGTCCACAATGGCAAAGAGATACAAATTAACAGCGGAGGATGGTTTACAATTATTAGACAATCAGATGAATGCAGAGAGGCAGAAGGCAGCACTCTAAACTCTAATACATTTCTAGAAATAAAAAGGAAATATGGTATTCTCATCAATTATCAGGAATGACAATGTCACACTAAATATTCCAACAAGAATATAGACCACCCTATTCCACTAAAAGTACATGTGACAGTATTCTTTTACCTTTTCTGATGTTTGCATGCCAAAGTCCACTTGATACAAAGAGGTTTGCTACATTAAAATTCTAATTAAAATTCCTAAATGTTTCTCACTATCCTTTTACTATTATTTCTGTATATTATTCATAAAAATGACAATATTATCTGAATATCCACTGTACCCACATGATAAATGGAGATTGTTTTTCCAACCTACCAGAGATTCAACGTCAATTTTCCTCATCCTACCCCCAACACTCACACTCTTGAAGGTTGCTGCACTGTTTATATAATTTAAAAATACAAAAATATATAATTGGCTAAATTTTTATCATAACTTATGTTGGTTTTCACAAAAAAATTATTATTGTTGTATTTTATATATTTTTTACAAAACTAATATATAACTATATTTTGGCTTGCTTGAATATAAATATTTTAAGTTAAAATTTACATCTTGGTTTAAATAATTACTATAGAATGCCTCCCACGGTAACAATTAGCATTCCAGATCACCTACCTAACCATTCCTAGAAATCACAGAAATACCCTGAGATCTCATTAGAGAGCTCATAGACATGAAACTTATACTTGCTTCCATATGGGTGAAAATGATAACTTACTTTTTTAGAAAAGCATCATTTAGGCTTAATTTTGGAACAAAATTATTCCTGAGCCCTGATTTTGACACTACCCTGATTTATAAATGTTGACCTCATCATGTAATTTTTTAAGTGCACCTAATTTCTTGGACCAAACAAAACATTTTATTCCCATGAGCATAACATAAAAGGATCATAAGTCAGCCCAAATTCTTCAGCTATATATCTAATACCATCAGCATTTCATCAGCCTTTAGGCTAGAAGCTCTAGATAGGTGTGGTTCTCCAGACTCAGGCCCTGATCTTCCCAATTCTCTTTTTGGAAAATTTTACATATTTTATTTTACCATCTCCCTTGCTATATTCTCCCTGTGCCCTTAGATATATGTTCCAGTTGTGCTTTTCTTGTGCACAAGAACAAGTAGAAAGCAGAGAAATAAATTCATGTTATAATTTTTCCAGGAGGATTCTACTTCACCAAGCAAGGTACTTGCTTACCCTACAATTAATTTTGATATTGTAGCAGGGAAGATTTTTTTTCCTTTATGTTTTAATCTGGGGACAAGAACAAATCCAGTAATAGAACGTCAACATTAATTTGAGGGGAGATGAAAAATGACTTAATAATACTGCAGCAGGATTAATATTGTACAATAGATCATGAAGCCATAAAACTCTTGACAAATTCATTTTTGTATCACTGTATATTCTTGCTAATAGAGCAGGGCACATCTGAAAGGCAGCTAATACCTTACTGCACAAATGCCAATCAAACTGCACTGCAAGGGGGTGTATTCTGCAGGAGATGGGAGGAAAAAATAACTGTCCTTACCCATCTGCAGTCTGCATTTAAATGCAACATGAAGAAGAATAAGGGCAAAATGATTTCAAGCAGGGAGCTAACACTTGCTTGAAATCAAGTGGTAAAATTCTGAAAATAAACTGATAGTTACCAGGAAATTTGCTTCCAATTCAAGAGCCTCTAGCCAAAGAATTAAAGAGTGGAAAACAGATCAGCTAATGATACAAGACAGATTTTACCCCAAACAGCTATCTAAACAAGGTTCCAAGCCAATAGAACAATTAGGGGAATCCTAATTTGACACAAAAGAAACTACCAAAGCCTTAAACAAAAAAAAGAAGCTATCAGATTTTTATACTAAAAATTACTGCTTCCAGCTAAGGTGGACTAATAGGAACTGAATTTATCCTCTTGCCTAAAAAAATTACGATGACAACAAAACTAAAGAGGAAAAAATATTTGAGACAACAGTGTTTAATACTCTGTTCATCTGGCAAAATAAAAAGTACAGTGAATCCTGGAGCATGAGAAACAAAAGAGACAAGTCCTATGACTGTCTCAGTTTATTGCTTTGAAGAGTGTGTCCAGGCCATGGAAAAGGAAAGAGAAAGTGAGGTGAGACCCTGCAGGAGCAGTGGCTTTGAGGGCACACAACTTGTGCAGCTACAGCTCAGAAAGGGCCCATGCTTCATTTAACGCTCTGCAGTTGCCGTTTTGAAACTGAAAATAATTTTGACAAAGTGCCCACACTTTCATTTTATGCTGAGCCCTGCAAACTGTATGGTTGGTCCTGCCTGGCAGGTGCCCTGAGCTAACAAAATGAGCTGAGAGTCTGGTGAGGCCATGCAAGCAAGGGTTAATAGGACAGAATAAGCACATGCATATTTAAAAAACTATCCAGCCTGGCTGGTGTAGCTCAGTGGATTGAGCGCCAGCCTGAAAGCAAAAGGGTCGTGGGTTCGATTCCCCAGTCAGGGCACATGCCTGGGTTGCAGGCCAGGTCCCCAGTAAGGGATGCGCAAGAGGCAACCACACACTGCTGTTTCTCGCCCTCTTTCTCCCTCCTTTCTCCATTCTCGAAAAATAAATAAATAAAATTAAAAAAAAAAAGAAAGAAACTATCCAAGCCCAGGGGAAAAATCATCCAAAAGGATTAGGGGGAATAATGCCTGTTCCCAAACATCAGATTGAGAAAACTCATAATTCAGGGGCAAAGGATAAAGTACTCAAGAAGATCTTGTCTTATAAGTAGAGAACAAGTAAGCCTAGACTGACCACTCTGAATTAATACATTTAAAAAATCATAAAAGCACAACTCCAAATAACTGAATTATTTCCAACTAAGTTACCTGCATCCCAGAACAAAGCTCAAAAAAAATCTGTAGGAAGTAAAAATATCTAGCATCCAAATAGAGATTATTAGTACAGACAGAAGTAGAAAAACAAAACCCATAATAAGAAAAATACTCAATCATTCACAACTGCTATGGTCTGATAAATTCAACTTCATCAAAATTAAAAGTTTCTGCTCTTTCAAAAGTCACTGTTAAGAGACTGAAAAGACAAGCCACAGGGCAGGAGAAACCCTTATATCCAGAATATATAAAGGATTCTCAAAACTCAGTAATATCAAAAATGAACAATCCCATTTAAAAATGAGCGAAAATATTTCAACACTGTTTTATAGATATGAAAAGGTACTCAATGTCATTAGAACTGCAAATTATAACCAAATGAAACACCACTACACACCTATTACAGTGGCTAAAATTGGAAAGACTGACCATACCAAGAGTTGGGAGGATGCAGAGGAACTCCCATATGCTGCTGGAAAAGTATGGCAGTTTCTTAACATGCACCTATCATATGCTCTAGCCATCATATTCCTAGGAATTTGCCTAAAAGAAAAAGAATATATGAAATATATGTTCATATAAAGACTTGTACATGAATGTTTTCAGCAGCTTTATTTGTAACAGCCAAAACCTGAAACAACCAAATACCCACCAATATATAAATGGGTAAATAATCTGTAATATAACCACATAATACAATACTACAGGAGTGGAAATGAATGAACTATTGATTTGGGCAACAATATGGATGATTCTCTAAGCATGCTTGAAAGAAGGCAGACGCCCCCCCCGCAAAAGGCTATATATATATACCATATGATTCCATTTATGTAACAATCTACAGAATACAAACTAATCTACAGTGACAAAAAGTAGATGGAAGTGTCAGGAGATAGCTCACCACCCAGTTCATGGCTAACTGGATAGTTTCTTGTGACAATTACGGTTCACTTCATCCAATCCGTGATCAAAAATTATTTTTTTGTACACAGTATCTATTTTCCCATTGATAACATAGTTTTGCTTCCAAATGACCTCCAACTGATGGCTTGGGTAACTTAAGGTAGATGACAAACTTTAGAGGTGCTAGTTAGAGAAACCTGCAAAGGCTACTTTGAAAACAAGAATACTTTCATAATGTGACTATTACTCCCAAATTTACCTACATATGGAATTCTGTAAAGGAAAGAACACTTGTACACAAAAAATTTTCAAAGAAAGTAAGCAATAAGGGTAAAGGTGACAGGTACGAGAAACAGCCAAATGAAGAATTATTTCTTGTGAAAAGGCAAAATCTGTTTCCACTTCCAAGTCTGGTAGTTTCGAGACAGTAGGCAATAAACTCTTGGGTCATTAGAACTGTCTCTCTGAGACAGAGAACTAATCTAACCTATAACACAATACACTGGCTTCTGTATGGTCATCTAAGATTACAGTAAATGCTTTACTAAATACATAATAAAGAATATTTCGTAATTTCCCCAATGTAAAAATTAGGAGTAGTAGAAGATGGTCCTTATTTATTTAATGGAAAAATCAAGAAGAGTAATGTGAAGCAGTATTTAGGTCTTCCGCTCCATGAAAAATCTTAATGGGCTCATTTTCTTTCAGAACCTCTACCTTAGGTACTCAGTGTAATGCTTCAGAACTTTGCTAACACAAAATACATCTGCAGAGAACTGTGCTGCACATGTGGCTGTTTAGATTAAATACAGTGGAAAATTCAGTTCCTCAGTCATACTAGCCACATTTCAAGTGCTCAATAACCGCATGTGGCTGGTGGCTACCATTATGGATAGCACAGATAACAGGACATTTCCATCAACATAGAAATCTTTATTGAACAGAACTGCTCAAGAGTATCCAAGTTTAGAGTAGGATAATGGCACTCTTTAACAAACTCTCTAGTCTTTTAGATATTTTCATAAATGATGTTTCATTTTGGTAAAAATGATTTTTTCATTTTAAAAACATATAATTTTATGAAAAAAACTCCAGGCACTGAGGCCATCTCTGGAATGAAATTAGCTTTAGACACCATCAACCTAGAAAGCAGAACAGAATTTTTTAAAATCCTACAGAGTTTCCTTTACCTTTGGTGTACTTAACTACCTGCCAAGTGCCATCCTTTAGAACATTTGAAAGCTGACAGAGAAGAAAGTCAAAACAGCTTTACCTAATCAGCAACTGAGGAACTGAGAAGAAGCAGTCAAACAATTCAAAGCCATGGATATACTGACAGAAGATCTAATGCCTTTTACAAATGAATTCTGGGGAATGAGTGAAGAGCCACAAAACTCAGTAAGTGCAAAGTTTTTTCAAAATAAGCTTTATTAATGAATATAAGTGATGGTAAATTGCATGAATAATTCAGGTCCATTTTCATTTAAATGGTATCTTCACTGAAGCCATACATTATTGTCTTCACAGTACCTGTCTACCAGCTGACTGCTAACAAAACTACTCTAATCCTAGCTTGAAGGCAACAGCAGAGATGAATATTATCTAATACTAACCGATCTCTTTCACTTAAGTTCCTTCTGTCAAAATAAAATCTTTCCCCAATGTCATATATAATTTAATAAGGCCATAAACCTTACAAAGGGAAGGGAGGACAAAAAGTATAGTACCTCATCCCAACTACCAAAATACTAATGATATAATCCCATTCAAATAAAATAACAGCTATTGTGACACTAAGAGTTATCCTCTGATGTTTCAAATCATATTTTGGTAAGTTCCCTTTCTAGATCTTCAAAATAAACATCCTCACAATCCTATATACCTGCAAGGGTCTAAAAAAGGCTAGGCAGCCACATCTGTTATTCTAACAACATATTTAATGAGCATCAGACATCTAAGGGGGTGTTTTCATTAACAGAAGAATCATCAATTATTTCTGAAGCACTACAGAAGCAAATACAGACTTTGAATGGCTGACAAAATAAAATGACTGGTTTGATTAACTGATGCTCTAAGAGTGGGGTTTATGTGCTGAATCACTTTGTCTTTGTGAGGGTCCTCTTTGTGCAGCTGGAAGAGCTGCTGGTGCCTAAGTCACTGTAAAAAAAGGTATTGCACTGAGGTGTAACAGCAGGGTCTAACCAAGCACAGTAAACTGCTAACCCATTATAAAATGAAGGAGATTGTTTAGCCTAGAGGAAGGAAACAGAAGAAAAACTAAACGCACAAAACTAACTTTGGTCTTCCCTTTTCTCCCTCCTTCATATGCATCCAAAAATCATTTGGTAAAGCCACTAGTTAGTAAGAACAAGAAATATCAAGTAGAGGAATTTGATACAAATGCAATATGAAATCATCATTTCTGCTACTAAGCCAGGGGAAAATAATGAAAAGCAAACATTGTTAATTCAGAAAAAAAACCTTAAGTAAATCTCAGAAATAAGTGTGAAGCTGCTGACTAGAATGAATCAAAAGTAAATTTAGTCATTTTATTCGAACTTGGCAATGGGAGGAAGTCTACCCAAAAATTTCATCAAACCATCAGCAACAAATTTAGGATGTGTTCATCATGTTACTCAAAAGGCAGTCAAATCAGCAAGTATCAAAAGCAAAAATTTAACCTGTTAGTGAGACACTTGGTCAGCCTAGGACTCATTCCCTCACGCAGATACACAGAACAGCATCTCTTTTATTTGCAACACATGCTTGAGGGTATACAAACATAGGGCTGTACATTAATTACAATAATTAAGGGCTGTGACACTAGATGGTTTAGAAAAAAGCCACATAACCTAAGGACTAGACTAGATTATGAGTCCAACAATAACAAGGTCTGCAAAAGTACTCTACTCTATGTAAAGTACCTGATAGTGCGAGGAGTAGAGACTAAAAATTATACTAAAATGAAAGCTAAAAGATACTCCTGATGTAGACTGGATGGTATCTTTTGGACCTCTGTGAAAAAAGACCTTTACCCAAATCACAAACCACATCACCAATCCACATTTTCAATGTGGATCACCACAGAAAGGCTGAGAAGGAATGAGAGTTCTAGATTAGGGCATATTTAGTCATATTTAAATAATTGGGAGCTTCCATTCCAACTATCCTGATATTTGAGTCAAGATCTTGGACCTACTGAGTCCTGGTCCTCAATGCTAGGGAGTAATTCCTGCCACAAAACCAAATTCTGTCAATACTCAGTCACTGGAATGGGCTCCCCTAGCCTCTCAGTACATCAAAAGAAAATGTGCTGGAACTTTAGTGTGCAAAATTTTTTGACTTTTAATTTTTACCTAATTTCAAACATTGAAAACCTGCAAGAATAGTACAGGAACTTCCATATACCCAGGTCTACCAACTTCTCACATTTTCTGGCATGGAAAATCTGGTAACATTTTTTTATCCCTGCCCTATACGTTTCTTTTCCTTCTGAAAATGACTGGACATTCTAATAAGTCCTCTAACTTCTCTCACTTTAATAATACTAAATCAACTGAATAACCACAGGGAATCTGATTGTTTCTTAAGAATATACACCGAGCAAGAACTTACTAAGCAAGGTTCCCACCAAAGGAACAAATACATGAGGAGTAATTAATTCCCAAATTACTGAATTCAGCTAGGGGAGGGACAGAAAAATTTATGACTCAATCAGCCTAAATTTCAGTAACTATTAGACCAATTTCTCTCTGTATCTTAAGTTTTTCTGCGTTGTCATTACTCTGACCGCTAATGTGCATATTTGATTCACCAATATGCCTTTCTCTTGCCAAAACAAGCAAGCAAACAAACAAACAAACCCACAACTCCAAAGAGCATACAGCTTACAGTTTGTTAAATTGCACTGAATTACATCTTTAAGATTTTTAGGGGTAGGATTTCATGATATCCTCAAATTATGAGATACACACTGAGGTGTTTCAAAAAACAGACTTAAAGTAAGTTTTCTTATCAATTTGGTCTAATAAGAAAAAAACGAGAAAGTGTGTGGTCCCTGGAGTGAGCGTACTCTACAACAGTGTGCACCTTGCTCACTCACTGTCCCGGCTCTCACTCTTGAAGAGTTTAAAGCCTCCGCCTCGGTACCTGCTAGCCATCCTTCCTGCTTATTTTCCCCGTGGAACCGTACAGACCAAATATAACTGTCACCCCATCCCCATATTAACACCCAGCTTCATGCCTCCTCCTACTCATCCTCCCACACACTATCTGCTTCTTCATCCTTCCCAGGAGGAGTGTCTGTAACTAATTTGCCCCAACCCAAGTCTCCACCCTGTTCTGCTTGCTGAATGCGTAATATCTGGTCAATGGTTAGGCCTGACAATTAGTTCCTTCAGAGATTCTATTCTATTCTTCTATCCATTCTAAACCCTCCTGCCCACTCAGGAACGTACCTCATTCTACATCCTCTGCATAACAGTAAAACTTGTTCAGTAAAACTAGCTTTTCTTTTCAGTCTCTAATGAGACTTATAGAGACAGCCTACTCAGCCCCAATTTCTTGTCAGAAGAACAATTCTACTTCTATAATAATTTTCAAAATATAAATTATTGACTCAGGTTGATCCTAAAAAAATGTTATTTTTCAGCTCTAATGTTCAATTCCTCTCACTGAGATTATTTTAGTTGGTGCTCTCCTACAAGCAGGACCATCATTTTAGAGAATTCTCAATGTTGCAGTTTATATACAGTAGCAAGAACACAAAAATAAAAGGACTGAGATGGTATAATGCAGTCATTATGAAAATTCACTTGAGAGCCCAAGTTGAGGTATCGTCCATTGGGAGAGGCATCATACAACAGTATTCCTACAGTGTGAGAGGGAAAGTGGAAAGTGTCTAGAATGAGGAGTCAGAGCCCAAGAAGGAAAGCAGGGCATCCATACAGAGGAAAAGGCAGTGACAGAGATGGGAGACTGGTAACACAGAGGGGTACTTATCACTTAGCAAACTTATTAAAGACAGGTTTCTTAATGTCAGAGAAGGGCTTTACAAAATAAGAAAGAAAGAAAACTTCAATGAAACCTCTGTTATTAGGCTGGAGTTAATATGAATTTGTGATTTTTCAATATACTAAGAGATTAGATAGATAGATAGATAGATAGATAGATAGATAGATAGATAGATAGATGGATGTATAAGTATCCACTAAGAAGGTCTAGGAGCAGCAACACCCAACAGCAGTAAGCACACTAATCACCCAGTTCTTGGCTTCGGAATACTATTTTCCACTAAAAAGAACCAAGGTTCCTTGGAGAAATGACTGGGGCATGAAAAGTACAAGATGAGTGTGGGCATCATGTTGTGCCAGAAAGCAGGAAAATGCTCAAAGATATTTGTTAAAGGGACATGTCAAAAAAAAAAAAAAAAAAGAATCGGCCTGAAGAGGCTCTCACCAGCCAAAGCTGAGACAATTTGGACATCAAAATACATAATGGTAGTAACAGGTTATAAACCATTAAATAAAACTGAAAACCATGAATCCATACAGATACAAACTTAATGAATAATAAATACTGTCATGGAGATGTAGTATTTACATAATTGTAAACACTTTCCCACAAAGCATTTATTAATTACAAAGGTGAGAAGATTAACTCTACAGTAATGAAGTCCAACAGACAACAAACAACTCAGTAAAGTAGTTGAAGTAGTCATCATTAGTAATGGGTAAATTGAAATTGTATGACATGTGGTAGGGTACAATAAACATCATTTATGCACTATTCTTCCAAAAGTGTATAACTTGAATCATGAGGAAATAAGAGAAAATCAAATCAAGACACATTCCACAAAATAACTGGCTTAACTCCCAAAGTGCCAAGAAGTTGATGAAAGTCAAGAAAACACTGAGAAACTATTTCAGAAGAGAATAAAGAAACATTATGGAAATATATGCGATAAAAGACATCACTGAAACTACTGCCAAACTTAAATGAGGTATGAGGATTAGATAATAGTAATATATCGATGTTAATTTCCTTATTTCAATCACTGTATTTTAGTTACGAGTGAAATTGTTTTTGTTTTTAGAAAATAAACACAAATATTTGGAAGTGATGGGCCATCAAGTTGGAAACTTACTCTCAAATGGTTCTAGAAAAAATGATTTGTGATTTATTTTAAGGTAAAAAAAACGAAACAGAAAATCCACGTAGGAGTCTGGCAAACCTAGTTTCAAAATCAGGCAATTACAACTACAGGGCTTCAGACAAGTTGCTTAATCTCTCTAAACCTTGTTTGCTTGTTTAACAATGGGGATCGATCTCTATGTGGTGAGAACTGAGATATGTTAGCGCAGTGCCTAAACATATTAGCGCAGTGCCTAGCCACTCAGTATGTGCTCGCTAGCAGTTACGCTTTCTCTGAAGATAAAAATCTGATGCTTGGTTGCCTCTAAGATACTTGGAAAAGAATACCAACCCTGCTTGCTTCTATCATTTTGCAGACTTTTGGTTGTCAACCACAGTTGCTATTTGTAAAACCTACTGCCTGCAACTCTGTACCACAAATGAATGGCAGTCTGTCATGGCCTTTGCATAGAAGGAATACACAACTGCCAAGCTCCTTCTGTCTATGGTTCCCCATTTGTCCACTAGCACGTAGTCTGGTTTGAGGCTGTCCTTTAGGGGATCCTTAAATTATTAATCTGACCACACTGCCAGTGATTGCTTCACCTCGGCCTACAAGGCGGTATCTTACTCTCATCCACTTAGCACAGCCATTTTGTTCGAGAAAGCATGCTTATCTGGACTTCACGGAGTAGAGATTTCTTATTTCTAAATTGAAGAGCAATTAGGGGAGAACTGCATAGCTCAAAGGAAAAGAACAACAACTCCAACCACCTGCGAAGGGTGGAATAAATATCATGTAAGGGAGGCATCCCAGAGGCTTCAGATGACCACTGTACACTGTCCAGGTCAATAAATGAATCTGATCTGCTAACTACTAAATGTTGTAAGAATGGTTACTCTACAAAGTATTTATAGTCTGTAATAAGTAGAGAATCAAAGGTAAAAAGTTAGAAACTTTTATAATAACTTGACAGAATAACTTATCTACTGAATATAATAAAACGGGACTCATATTTTTATCTTTATTGTTAGTGATTTTTTAATCTAGTAATTCATTTTTATTGTATGTTACAAGAATATATATACATATCACAGGGATCCAACAGCAGAAACTGGGTCACTGTCAGAAATCAAAGTTGGCTAGTTGTCTCCCTCAGAGGCTATGCAGTAACTGATACCATGAATACTACTGCTTTCTTCTCTCTGTACAGGACTTTCTCTGCTTCAACCTGTAAACAGCCAAAGATGTTCCAAACCAAGTATACCTGACCATTCACCAGTTAAAATTTCCCTTTGCTTCTCTTGCAGTTTACATTTCTCCGATGAGTCACCCAGGTCAGAGACTGCAGGCTGGCTACCTCATGACTCAGCACCCCTTCTGGTCCAGTGGCTTGGCATGGTCGTCAAGTGACGCAGAACCTGAGTGAATCCATCCATAACAGCTAAGGGTCAGGGTAGGACTACAAAGTCCAAAAAAGTCTGTATTTCTTCTACTATATTATGTTACTTGATCTTTGAGAAGATGGTAACAGTCTATAGGTGGTGAGAAAAGATCTGGACTCAAGGATTTATTTCATTTTGCAGGACTTGGGGAAAAGAGAATAAGAAAAACAATGGAAAAATTAAAAGAATGATACAAAGGAAAAACAGAATTACAACAGAAATAAGACATGGGAAGGCTTTTACTATATGAAACACAGGTCCAAGCCAAAAACAGCTGACACTTCTTTGAGAAAAGCAGGATTGATCAATAAGATTACAGACCTCGTAGTTGAGGTCCTGCGAATAATACAGAAAAATGTGCAGTTACATATCTACCTTACATACCTTACATTTTTTACTAATCCTATTACAGCATGGTAGAGTATCATATTCAACAAAGCGATCTTGGATAGAAAGGTTTGATACCTAGATCAATTGAACAATGCTAAGTTCTCAGTTCAGAGGAAAAAGTACAGAAAGCCAAAAAAAAAAAAAAAAAGAAAGAAAGGACTTGGGAGGAAAGGCTTCCACATTCAGAAGCAGGCTAGAAACCTTCACAGGAGAAGCTACTGGTATTGCTGATGAAGTAGGAGGGAAACCTAAAAACTAGAAACCAGCCATGTCCTTAACCTTAAAAAGGAGTGGAGAGGCCTATCAGGACAGATGATAGTCATTCAACATGGAATTGGCTAAAAATTTTGATAAGAATAACTTCTGTAGCTAGAATGAGTCAACAAATAAGTGAGTATGGCAGTGTTTTCTAAGCTTCTAAATAAACAGAAGGTACGCACATGGGCAGGTAGCTACGCAACGTTCTAAGATGGCTGTTTAAGTATCGGCAGTGTGTGTAACATGCTAAGAGGATTTAACTAATGAAGAATGAGCACTTCCTGAAAAGAAAGGAAGCTGCCAAGCTCAGGCAAATGTCATCAATGGCACTGCCCATCACCTTCTGTCCAGAGAGTAGAAGGCATATAGGAATATGTATTGGCAACAGAGGCCTGAAACATCTGTCACACCTAAACATTGGGCATTCAAGGATTTAACATTTGGGGTTTCAAGGTTTACTACATGTAATAAATTGCTAAGAATGAAATGACTTGTGTTGCAGGACAGCTGAGTAGTCATGAGTTACTTGGCTGATCAATGAGTCTAACAAGATCACCTCAGTGTGGTTTTACAGTTTTTATTTAACACAGGATCTTAGGTAATTCTCACAATTGTGAGAGGTAGGGTATTATCACCCACATTTTACAGCTAAGAAAACTAAATAAAAGACATGCTACACTGGTATCCTGACATTTTCAGAACACATCTCCATAAATTACAAGAGTCTACTATACTGCTATTTCAATGTTTATGCCAAATCTCCCCAATGGTCTTTGAGAGTAGAGACTATATATACACTTCACCCTGCAGTGCTTAATGTAAAGCAATAAACATAAGAGATAGTCAAGAAAATCATCTTTTGAACAAATGTAATTTATTTCTACATAGCATTTCTTTCAAGTTTCAGAGGTCCAGATTATAAGTGTTCTCCTTAGAAGGAAGCAGCTTAAGTTTAAATTAGAAGCCTGAAGAACCTGCCTCTATTTAGTCTCAGTTTAATTCTGAGTCTGGAAGATAAAAGTTATGCCAATTTAGTGAAAAAATGTTAAAAGTACAGATATAACCAGGAAGCAGCTCCAGAAAATGCTCATTTATATAAAGCAAGAATCACAAGGACAAGGCCTTTTAGTAAGGTCCAATAGTGTTCACATCAAATTCTATTATATTCAACTATTTATATTTATATATTTGACAATTTATGTGAAGTCATTACTATTTCTATACATAATGTGTATCCATATTATTCAAACTGACATCCTTTCAATGGTGAAACAATACAGATAAAATACCACCACAGGCAACAGAAAACACAGGGTTATGGTAACTGCTTAAAACTGTAGGTTTATTTTAAGGTAAAAATCTGTTTTTAACACTGTGTGCATAACAATAGAGGACAAAATTCCCAGACTTGAAGCCATCTATACGATTCCAATGCTAACACTTCTATTATGATGAAGTTGGGCTAAAAATGCATTTTCAGGAAACCATCACTACTGTGGAGAAACTGCACTGATAACATTGAGACAACATTTTCTGTTGCTGCACACTAATGTCACAGAGCTAGACTTTAGCTTGATTTATGGACCTCTGTATTGTGTTAGGCTATGCTGCATCATGTTAAAATTAGAGCCCCAAAACAAAGGCCTGCATTTAAGAGAATTCTGAAAGTGAAATGGGCTGCCAAAAATACCATGCTCCAGTACTCACTATTCCATTTCTACTCACCATGGACTTAGTTAGCACTTCAGATCTTCACAAAGAAACAACTTTAACGGAAGCCCACAAATGGGTAATAAATCTTAAGATAACATAGGTACAAAGCCTATAGTAGGGTTTTGGTTCCTTTAGCCCTTTAACCATTTTGGTGCATTAAACTAAGATTCAGACTTAACTCTGCAGATACAATTAAGAGGGCTCAATCATCTTAAAACTTAAATACATGAAGCAAACTTAGAAGAGATATTTTATCATAATTCTTAATTACTTCTATGGGGATAAGCCTCTGTAAAATACAGAGTGAAGCAAACGTAGGTTTACAATTGTGAGTACGCAAAACAAAGTTTATTCTTGCATTAGTATTTATTGTATTATTTTCCATATGAACAAATGTAAACCTCCTTTTGTTCCGACCTGTATAAGCAATGTAACCGTAAAGTACATTTGCCCACCTGGTCATTGCCAATGGGTCATTTGCCCATTGGTCTTGAAAAGTCAGGCAAGGCGTCTTTAAAAGCTTAAGTGTGGAAGAAGGGCTGATATATTCATCACAAACTATTGTTAGAACCATGTGAGTTCAATTTTGTTCCAAATAAAAATCAAACCAAGTGCTCACTATCCTAAATCAAACATTTAGCTTCCAGGATTACCAGGATTTATTACAGTGATGATGGCAGTACAGTATTAGAAATGGTTAAGAGTAGACCTTAAGTAATTGTTCAAAAACCTCATTTTTATAGTGAAAATTTACACATCTAAATAAATATAAAGTACAAGGACAACCATCAAAACAATACTGTATTGTTACTTTTCTGTCCACAGCCATATTATAAATTCTTTCTTCCAGGAAAAAAAAATCAATTTTGCTTTTACCACATTAATCTGGTCTAATCTCCCTATCTGATTTGTGTACAAGATTTTTGTACTAAATATGGTGAAGCAAATCACAGACTATAAACATACTACATGTCACATACATCGCATATCTGAGTTTTCTCCAAAGGCATATCAATAAATTATTCCACTGGTCATGTTTACCAGAGTCGTGCTGCCTTTCCTTGCAGTTTCAGTCTAGGTCTGTAATGCAGCTAACATATGAAAGCAAAAACAAGTTTCCTAGAATAGATCACATTTCCTTAACAACTAAGTGTAGAGTTCTAACTCATTCCTTAGGTAGAAAGCATCTGACAACTCTATTTCTATTATATTTGTTTTATTTTTCCAGCTTTATTAAGTTGTAATTGACAAAAATTATATGTATTTAAAGCATACAATGTGATGATTTGACATACACAATGTAAAATGATTACACAATCAAGCTAATTAACACATCACCTCACACGGTTACCACTTTCTGGGTATGGTGAGAACACAAGATCTACTCACAGCAAATTTCAAGTATATAAAATAGGATTATTAGCTATAGACACCATGCTATCCATTAGACTCCCAGAATTTATTCATTTTGTAACTGGAAGTTTCTACCCTTTGACCAATATCTCCCATTTCCCCCACCCTCCAGCCGCACAACCACCATTCTACTCCCTGCTTCTGGGAGTTTTAATTTTTTTTCAGATCTACATATAAGTGCATATTCTACACATAAAGAATTTGCCTTTCTCTGTCTGGCTCATTAGCATAATGTCCTCTGCATTGATCCATGCTGTCACAAATGGCAGGTTTCCTTCTTTTTATGGCTGAGTAATATTCCATTTCATGTGCATATGCATGTGTATCACATTTTCTTTTCTGCTCACTCACTGACAAACACTTAAGTTATTTCCTTATCTTAGTGACTGTAAATACTACCACAATGAACATGGGAGTGCAGGTATCTCTTCAAGATACTGATTTATTTTCCTTTGGATATACTTATTTCCAGTTAGTGAGTGAGACTGCAGGATCTCTACTTTCAATTTTTTAAGAAACTTCCTTAGTATTTTCATCATGGCTGTAAGAACTGTTATTTCTACCAAGAATGTACAAGGGTTTCTTTTCTTCACACTCTTACCAATACTTACCTGTTGTCTTTTGATAACAGCCATCCTAACATGTATGAGGTGCTTTCTCATTGCAGTTTTGATATGCAGTGACCTGATGATTAGTGATATTGAGCACCTTTTCATGTACTTGTTGGTCAACTGTATTATCGTCTTTGGAATGATGTCTATTCAGGTCTACTGCTCAATTTTAAATCAGGTTATACAGAATGGAGCAAAAGTAGGTTTACAGTTGTTTGTATGGAAAACACAATAAATAATAAATAATACAAGAATAAACTGCATTCTCATATTCACAACTGTAAACCTAAACCTACTTTCTGCCCCACCCTATATGGTTTGTTTTGCTTTGTTTTGTTTTTGCTACTCAGTCGTACAAAGTCTTTATACAAGGGGAGACCCAAAGAAACTGGATTTTTTTTTTAATTATGTATTTATTTTTACAGGTTTAAACTTCAGTCACCTTCGAAGTACTCCCCATTTGATGCAATACACCTATAGAGATGTTTTTCCCACTGTTCAAAACAGTTCTTGAACTCATCAATGTTGATGCCTTTTAGTGCTTCTGCCTTTTTTTGTTTCACCTCTTCCACATTGGGAAAACGTTTCCCTTTCAAGACTTTTTTTTTTTTTAAATCTGGGGAAACAAAAACAAGTAGCTCCAGCAGAGATCAGATGAACAGAGAGAATGGGGCATGGAGATCATGCCACTTTTTGGTGAAAAACTGCTGAACACTCAGCATGGTGTAAGCAGGTATTCTCATGAACCACCCATCATGAAATGGGCAAATGCACTGAAATAAGTCTTCAAAAAAAAGCCACTGAAGCTGAATTCAGCCTCTCAACAATGCCAGCTAGTACACTGATACAGATGGGTTCCTAGAACATTCACCTAATGGAGAAAGCCTGTACCACAAGGAGCCCACCCTCCAGAAGATAATCCCAGGGCGGGTTTTGGGTTCCCCTCATATATTTTTAATATTGACTCCATTATCAGATATAGGGTTATAAATATTTTCTTGCATTCCATAGATTGTCTTTTCATTTTTCCCAACATCATTTAATGAAGAGGCTATACTTTCCCCATTGTACATTCTTGGCACCCTTGTCAAAGATTAGTTGACGACTACGTATGAATTTATTTTGGGGCATTCTACTCTGTTCCATATTCTGATACCACATTGTTTTGATCACTATAGCTTTGTAATATAGTTTGAAATAGGGATGTGTGATACCTCCAGCATTGTTATTCTTTCTCATGATTGCTTTGGTTATTTGAGGTCTTCTGTATGGGCTCCATACAAATTTTAGGATTTTTTCTTCATTTCTGTGAAATATGCCATTACAATTTTCATAGGGATTGCAATGAATCTGTAGACTACTTTGGGAAACATTTTAACAATATTAATTCTTCCAATTAACGAAAACAGGGTATCCTTCTATTTATTCGTTTCTTCAATTTCTTTCATGAATGTCTTACAGTTTTCATTTATCATTCACTTATTTTAAACTATGCAAGAATTCTTCCACACCAGCTTCTAGTTTCAGGACAGTAGAGCCAAATTTTCTACTTGAATTAAAAAAAAAAGAAAATCTAGACTCCCTAGCACTGCTTATCAATGTTTTATTGAATTGTGTCTAATAAGAAACATCTTACATGTATATAGGTTTATAGTTTACTAAGGGCCTTTAAAATTTTATTTGGTCCTTTAAAACTCCTGTAAGGAAGGTTATCACCATCACCACCATGCAAAAGGCCAAAATGAGACTAAGAGAAATTTAAGTCATTTATCCAATGTCACGTAAGAAACAAACGGAGAATTGCAACTCAAAGAAAAAAAATGTGATGCCAAGTCCTGAACATCATTTGACCAAGAATACAAAACACAGTGAAATGTTTCAATCAGAATTAGCAAGTGATATTAAAATAATTAATGTTGTTCTAGAGAAAAAGTAATTTGTTTTTCCTGAAAAAGGGAAAACTTGCTGAATACATGAACGGAAGACTGTAAGAATGAATCATCCCTAACACAATCAACAGTTCTGACCCCTCCAGAGACGAAAGGTAGCAAAGAAAAAGTGGCCAGTAAAGGAAGTCAGGAAAGCCATGGGATATTTCAGTTTTCTGAAATGAATTCATTTCTTTTATAATATCCCTAAAAACTAAGAGAGTTCTGCAGATTGCCACAGGATTATTTTAAGGTCCTCCAGAAAGGGAAATTCCACAACCACCAGTCCACTACTAACAATCTTCAAAATCATGAAGAGCTGTCCATATGCACAATTATTTCCTTCCTACTCTTTTGCTCTTAAAATCTGGCTTCCACCATCCATCAGTCTTAATGAGACTACCCTAAAACATAATTCTTGACTTTTGACGCAGGTGTTCTCAATGAAATTTATGAACCTGCTAAAAATGTGTGCAAAACTATGAGCACACATACCTTTTTCTGAGAGAAGAAACCACAAATAACTTTCATCAAATTTTCAAAAGCTGGTGACCCCAAAAGGATAAGCACTGTTCTTTACGGTCATTAGTAACAATACTATTCATTAAATCTGATATTCATTGCTCACTTGATACCAATTATTATCCAAATCTGAAATCCTAAATACCTCCTTTCTAGAATCCAAAACACTAGTATCATCTAGTGACTAGTAGTCACTACTTCTTTGACCTCTATCATCTCTCCCGTGCCCAAACCTGAGCATTCCCTTGGTCTTTCTATATTCACTTCCATAAATCAGTGGTTCTCGAAATTTGGCCCACAGCAGTAGCGACAGCATCATCTGAGAATTTGTTAGAGAAGTAAATCACTCCAGTCTCACCCCACATGCCCACAGGATAACTCTGGGACTTGGGGGCGGGGGGCTTGCAATGTGTCTTAAAGGCCCTCCAGGTGCAGGATCAACTTTGAGAACTATAGCCCTGTGCACAGTAAGCTTCCACAGTATTAGTTTATTTTGTCTTTTAACACTAGCTTTGTGCAAGGAACCCATCTTAATATGGCAACTTTTCAAAACTGATTTTACACCTTGCATGTATTTCTAAATTCTAGGTTGATTACAGAACATATTCAATTTCTGCATTACCTAAAATTGAGTCCAAAACTAAATTAATCAAAACACCCACACAAACAAACACAAGCAGAGAACACAAAATCTTCTTACTCTACTCACTGGCTAAAAACCTTACGGTCATATTATTTCTTCTTCTTTTTCTATGTATGAATCTCAACAAGAACTCACAGATTATTTTATCTCAACATAGTTTAGGTTTACCCCTTGCTCTCCATTCCCATACCACCACCCTGACCTGGAACTTTACTGTTGCAAAAGTCTAACCAGTAACTTCCCCAGCACTAAATTGCAAAGCTGGGAAATGAACCCACTGGCTATTTGACCTCAAAGGTCAAGCTCTCATTCATTATGCTATACTCTTCCAAGGCACAGAAATAACTGGTATCACTTAACCCTCTACTTAAGATCCTAAATGTCTTATAATACTTACTGTATCACAGCTGAACTTGCTACTTTGGCATTCATGGTCAAAACACCTCTTTCACTGATATACCCACCAGTCTCTTCCTATGATCCAACACTGAGCCTTTCTATTCCGGGGACTTCTGTCTCCTTAAAAGTTCCAAAACAATGCATTTCTGCTTAGTACAGCAAGAATGAATGGCATACACATCAATAAAGCAAAGGCCAATGTAAATTCACAGAACAGCAGAAAGTCTCCCAAAGCAACCAAACTTTAATTCAACTGAGATAATCTCTCAGAACTAAGCAATAAATCCTTTAGCCCTTCCTACTAATTTTATAAAGATTACATATAGAACTTGCACTTCTAGCTAAGATTAAAAAAAGAGGGACTGAATTTATCAGCTTACCTGAAACAACCAAAAAATAACAGGCAAATATATGAAATACTTTTCAAGACATTAGGTATCAGACACAAAAGACAGTTATCTCCTTAGAGAGAGGAAACTAATATGGTGGACAAATACAGGCAAAGCCAGCAAATTCCTAGCATTGAAGATACAGAGCTGCGAGTCCACACCGACCAAGGCTGCTAAAGTTTACCACACAGAAGAGAAAGCACAGGAGACTGCAGAGTGTCCCTTTTGAGTGTTTAGCTCAATACTAATCAAGAGCACTGTGAGAAAAGAACCCTAGGCAAAGAACCATGCTGAAGGACTGATTGGAGGGAACAATGTATGGTACTCATACAGGACCAGGAAAGTTGTTCCCAACAGATTTGAAAACCTCTTAATTCACAGGACACAAAGTTAAGTATACATAACAGCCTTGCCTCAATTTTGTGGAGTAATTAGCCCTCATGAAGAACCACTCCAGGGCTCCCCAACAAATCTTAGTATCAAGATCACAAAAGAACACATTGTTTCCAAGTTAAGTAACAGCATCCCAGAATAAAGCACAGGAAGGTTCCTATTAATACAAAAATAATCAACGCCCAAGAAGGATAAAATACAATACCTGACATGAAATCACAAACTAATAGAACAACTAAAGAAGGAGATAAAATATGACTCGAAATGGAGAAAAATCAAAACTAATCATTCCAAACTAGAATCCTCAAAAGAGTGGGTGTCATGAAAAATATTTGAAGAAATATCATATTTTGCTGTGTATAATGTGCTTCCCATGTAGAGTGCACACCTACATTATTGGCCCAAACTCTCAGGGGAAAAAAAATCTTTCGTTTTAATTTTTTAATTCAATTTTTGTTTATTTATATTTAGAAACAAAGCCAATTATCATATTCCAGGGTATTATTTTGCATACAGATATTGTTATTGCTTTCTAGAGTTACACTTTTAATGCATAAGCATAAATAAAAGAATTTAAAATGTTTATACAGATACAAAATTAGTACTACCCATGTAAAATGCACATACTTATTTCTTCCTCAAAAATTTGGGCAAAAAAGTGTGTATTATACATGGCAAAATATGGTGATTGGCAAAATGTTTTCATATTTAGTGAAGCTTATAAACCCACAGGTCAAATAATCTCAATGAACTCCAATCCTAACAAATGTACGAAATCATTCCAAGGCATATCATAATCAAATTACTCAAAACGAGCCATAAAGAGCAACATCTTTAAAACAGCCAGAAAAATAAAATATGTGTAATGGAGGAACTAAAATTAGGACAACGGGTTTCTCACATCAAACAATGCAAATAAGACAGTGGAGCAACATCTTTAAAAGACTGAGGGGGGCAGGAGGGGTAGATGGGAGGAGGAAGAGGAGCAGGGAAGGGAGAGAGAGAAGGAGGGAAAGAGAGGGAGAGACAGAGACACAACCAAAATTTCAACACCCAGTGAAAACATCTTTAAAACAAAGGCTAAATGAAGACTTCTCAAAGTTACTAAAACTGAAAGCGATAAGGACAGATGGCCTGTCTGGACCACTGGGAGCAGGCTGAGGGAGGAGGAATAGAAGGGGCCATGGGAGTGGAACCTGGGAGTGCTTCTGCGCCAAGCCACTTGCACTGGGACTGAACGGCTGCGTTGAACCCAGCCTGTGCCTTGCAGACGCTCCACACCCAGTGCAGAGGTCTGGCTCCTGGCTGCAGATGCCCCCCTTCCATTAAGGTCACCTCAGTACTGCCTGAGAAGCCTGGTGGGATTTCCAGGGTCCCTTTACCTAGGCTTTTGGTTTGCTCTCTGTCAGTGGGCCCTGAGTGTGGGCCACTCACTTCAAACAGGGACTAGGACATGAGGGGGCAGAGAGATGATAGAGTGCCATGGGAATCTCCCTGGTCCCTGGGCAAGATGGCAGCAGGAGGAAATTCTTACACTGATCACACACGAGGCTATAAAGATAAATGAGTAAGAGGGCAAAAGCCTCCTACCCCCATTCCAGTATGAGATTGGGGAGTAGGGCCGAGGGAAGGTAGGCACCTGTGCGACAGAAGTCAAAATGGCAACAGAGAGGTGCTAGACCAAAGGGGCAAGTCGGTCTAGCCTGGGGGAAGAAGAGATTGGTTGGGAGGTGGACCCGCTCAAAGTGGGCAAAAGTGTAGGAAGTTAATTGGTCATTCTGAGAAGTACCTGGTCAGTCACACACCCAAAACTAATACAAACCTGGGGGAACAAAGAAATTGTTCTTGTTCCAGTGTAGCTAAGGACCTGCACTCCAATGGTACACTGGCCTGTCCTCTCCATGGGCCACGTGACCTTAGCAGTCAGGGTGGTCCATTTCTTCCAAGAAGGGGTGTGTGTGTGTGTGTGTGTGTGTGTGTGTGTGTGTGTCCTCCCCACCCCACCTGGTAGACCATTTGCATTGCACTGGTGCACTCTCTAGCCTGGAGGCACAGGACTTTGGGGCCCTAGAGGCCACATGACCAATGGCAGCACACTGGCTCTACACAAAGCCTCCAAGGAGTCTGCCTGATGTGCGACAGCAGCTGAGAACAAGCTAAGCTACCCGGATGACCACTTAACAGCTGTCTCGGGCTCCAAAGGATGGTACTTTATAAAATGGAGCAGGAATTCTGGGCACTGCCTTTTGTTTTGGTTTTGCTAAAGACAGATGGGTTTTGTCTGGGTTTTGCAGAAGAGATGAGCTTTGATATGGGAGTCCACCAATCTCCTAGATCAATCAGTATCTTTCCTTTCTCACCAGCCTTTTGCCTCTAGAGTTTGCCTTTAAGTGGAGGCAACCAGGCAAACCCCGTTTTTATTCAGTAACAAAAAAATTAATCACCAGTAGCCTCTCGCCATAAAAACAGGACATCCTTCGGTGCAAATGAAAATGATACCAGGTAAAAATATGGATCTATACAAATGAATGTCAAAAGCATCAAAAACTTATTACATGGTAAATATTAAGATTTCTTCTTAAGCCTCTTTAAAAGAAAACTGACTTCTGACAAAAACAGTAACAAAGCAGTAAAAGTTTTATAAAATATGCAAAAGCAAAATGTCTGACACTAGCACAAAGATGGGAAGAAATGAAATCATGCTATTATAAGGTTTTTATACTATATATGAAGTAATATACAATAACATCACTTGAGCTGAGACTGTGAGCAGTTAAAAATGCACATGAGCCCTGACCAGTGTGGCTCAGATGGTTGGGTATCTTCCAGGTCAGGGCACATGCCTTAGTTGCGGGTTCAGGCTCTGGTTCAGGGCGCTTACGCAGGGGGCGCAAGAGATTGCTGTTTCTTCCTTACATCAATGTTTCTCTCCCTCTCTTCCCCTCTCTCTAAAAATAAATAAATAAGATCTTTTTTTAATGTGTATAATACACACTAAAATAACAAAACTAAGTCAACAAAGGATATATAATGGAATCATAAAAATGTATTCAATTAATACAAAAGATAGCAGAAAAAGAAGAGGACAGGATAAGTAGGAAACAAGTATCAAAATGTTATGATAGATTAAATGATAGATTTTAACCTAATTATAACAATAATCACACTAAATATAAATGCCCCAATTAAAAGGTAAAACTATTGGAGCTGATGAAAAACAAGACTCAACCATACACTTCTATAAAAAATCCATTTTAATTATAAAAACACAAATAGGTTACAGAGCAAAAAAATGGAAGAGAACGTTATCATGCTAACACTAACCTAAAAAAGGCTGGAGTGAATACATTAATATCAAACTATATTTCAGGACAAAACTTCTGCCTAGGATAAAGACAGTCATTTCATAATGATCAAGGAATCAGTTCATAAAGAACATGTTAAAAATCCCAAAAATTTACACATCTAGTATCAAAGCTTCAAAATACATGAAGCAAAATATGATGGAACTGTAAGGAAAAAAGAAAAGAAAAATCCATCCTTACTGTCAGGTATTTCAATATCCTTCTCAATAACTAATAGAACAAGTAGCCAAAAAAATAGCAAAGACACAGGACAAGGAACGACATTTTCAACCAACTTGACCTAAAGGGCATTTATAGAACACACCATCCAACAACAGCAGAATGCATATTCTTTTCAAGTGCAACCAAAATATTTACCAAAACAGATGATATTTTGGGCCATAAAAATAAGTCTCAATAAGTATAGAAGGACTGAAATCAAAGTGTATTTCTGAATACAATAGAATTAAAATAGCAGTAACAGAAATATCTCTAAAAAATACTCAGGGAAGGAAAAGGAAAATAAAGAAAAGAAAATACCACAGTAAACTGAAATGCCCTATAGATCATAATGATTATATACTCATAATAACATAAGTACTGAAGAATTTTTTTTAAAGTAGGATTTCTTTTTTTAAAGATTTTATTTTATTTTTAGACAGAGGGGAAGGGAGGGAGAAAGACAGAGAGAGAAACATCAATGTTTGGTTGCCTCTCGCATGCCCCCTACTAGAGACCTGGCCCACAACCCAGGCATATGCCCTGACTAGAGAATCGAACCAGTGACCCTTTGGTTCGCAGGCCAATGCTCAATCCACTGAGCTACACCAGCCGGGGCTGAAGAATTATTTAACCAAACACTGCACTGCAAATATATTCGGGGGCAGGGGATAAAACAGGACAGTATAAGAAAACAAAGATTTTATATAACAAAAAGAATGTTTAAAAGTGGTAAATCAAAACATAGCAATGTATGTATATTAATCATAAATATGGAGAGTATAAATTTAGAAGAAACAGCAAAAAGAATTGAAAACTGCTTCTAGGGAAAACTCAAGGGAGTAGGGAGGTGTAGAGTATTTTGTTACACAATATTTTGACTATGTGCTTACAGTACTTTGACAAAATAAATACTTTTAAAAGAGATTTCATCTACATTATCTCATTCAATTCCTAGTGAGAGAAGTATGATGACCTCCACTTGACAAAGAATTAACTGACATCCCAGGGTAAGTAGCTTGCCCAAAGTCCAAGCCACTACCCTTTTTTTGATAATCATACATACAACACTTATCATGGCATCTTTACCAAACAATTAAAAAAGGAAAAAACTATTTTCAGTTCTAGTTTTTATTTCTGTAAATACTTTTAGTTTATTTTCTCCTCTACTGAAGATGACTAATTCACTGGTTGCATAGAAGGAATATTCAACTTAATCTCCTGTTTTAGTACATGTACTACCAAAGCAAGCACTTAACCTCCTGTTAAGAATGAATTTTTAAAAGAAATCTGAACAAAGATTGATTCTTGGCAAATATGGAGAACAAAACTGTATTCAAACTCCAAGATTAAGCATTTTTTAATCATTACTTTTAACTGTGACAAAATACACATAACATCAAATTTATGATCTCAACCATTTTTAAGTGAGTTCAGTGGCATTACATACATTTACACCACAGGGCAACCATCACCAACACCCATCTCCACAACTTCCCATTCTCCCCTCCCTCCAGCCCCTAGCAACTACCATTCTACTTTCTGTCTCTATGAGTTGACCTCTCTAGATACTCCATATAAATGGAATCATAGTTAATGGTCCTTTTGTGACTGGCTGACTTCACTTCTCATAATGTCCTTAAGATTCATCCATGTTGTAGCAAAACTTTTAAAAACTCTTCCAAAACAGTAAAAATCAATTCCTTGATAATACTGTAAGAAATTAAAGCACAGTGAACTTAAGAGATAATAATTTAGTTGAACTTAAATTTAGGTAAGAAAAATTAATGTTTCCCTCTCCCCAGACCATGATCGGGAAATGATGGAAAAAAGGATTAAGTCCCATTAGTAAACTATTGAGACAGGGTATCTTGGTACTTTAAAATGTATACAAAGCAAGGCAGAACCTCTACTTTTGTTTCTGAAAAATCCAAACAATTACTTTCCCTCTAAGGTTGGTGCTCTTTCATGTTGTGCAGCAACAAAGGTCTATAAGGAAGAGTTTCCATAAATGCTGACTGAGTCTGTGTTTTCTATTACGAGGGTAGAGCCACAGTAAAGACAATGTCAGGTGTCCACAAAATACTGAGTCATAGTAAATATCCTATAAATCAGAAGCCAAATAGCCTCTATTCAGCCACACAAAGCTAAAACAGGAAATACATGAAACCTGACCTTTACCATACACTTTGAAAAGGTTCCCTTGGTTGCAGTTTTAATAAAAAGAAAAAAAGCTCAAGCTTGTATGCCATTACATTCCTCTCCCTTCTCTTAACTCTGAATTTCTGCCCTAAATACTGTGCATTTATTTCCATCTAAAATTCACACAGAGGCCCCAGCCTTTCAATGGAGCCTCTAGAGAGACAAAACACACCAACCCTTTGCGATATCAAAAGCATCACTCTGATATTAGGGTGCAGCTGGCTCTGAGTTTTGATTTATGATGCAACCAGAGGCACCCAAAGAACTTTAACAAGGACTGATAACCAGTAGTGTCTCAAGTGTCCAGATGTCTGACAAGTACTTAAGCAAGAGATGTGCTTTTCATAGACTCAGAATATTAACACCAAAAGAAGAGAAAAAGATCTGCCTAAAACAAAATCAGGTATTTTATATGACAACTATATAAAAAAGTATTTTAGGCAAGACATGCATTTTTGTTTTATAAAGATTAAACCATTTAGCATGTCCAAAAGTAAGTGATTACCACTAACTAAAATAAGACTGCTGATAATGTTCCAATACAATGTGTTTCACTTGCTATTCATCTAGACAACATGTCATTTCTCCTAACCCCTCAAAGACAAAATATTAAGTATCCAGCACTGCTATTACTTAAGTTTTTAAGCTGCTACACAAGCTATCAGTGGACCATCTCTATGTGGCACCCAGTACAGGTCAGAACACAAGACCTCAGTCATCTCAAAAGAAAAGGAATTTGTTGCTTTTGATTTTCCTTTCAATGAAGACAAATTTTGGCCTAAGGAGAGTATACAGGTAATTTCCTCTTTTTTTTTTTTTTAGGCTCCTCCTCCTGCAGGGCCTTTTAAGATTTTTGAGAGGAGGACTTTGTCTGATCTGTGACACAATATAAAACCAGACTATTTGACAGAAGGACCCTATAAAAAAAGGTCCATTCTTAGAGAGTATGTATCTCAATACAAAATACTTCATCCTGACTTGGAAACAAAAAAGCTTTACTAAAGACTTGTCGAATTCAGAGGGATTTCTTTAAGGCACTAATGATGCAGAAAACATTTTTAGGACATTTTAGGGATTCTTTAATTGCTATATGGAATAAAATCTCATATACATGTATAATGCAAGCCTCATATTTAAGAAAATTTTTAAGATAAAAAACTGTAATCAATATATTTTAAATTGTCAATTGTTACCAACTCTACTGAGTAAATTTAAATAATTTTGCAAAACAATCAGCAAATGAATAAACAGTAAGCAGAAACATACATATAATGCCTTAGAAGCACCCACAAATAAAAGTGTTGTTAGCACTTTGTTACAGACCTTTTTTTAGTCCCATCTTCAAAATTACTAACACAGTATAGGAGGAATAACACTGAGGTTGAAATGTACACATAAAAGGTGAAAAAACAAAGCACTGTAGTCTGGACCACCTCAGTTTACTCTGAAACTCATTAACTCAGCAGGTATTTGGAATAAGCACCAGTGTTTTTGGAAAGACTTTAATATTCCTTCCAATCAAATAGTCTATGATCACCATTTCCTAATATCACCTGACTAATGGGATTCAACACTTCCAGACTTTCTAAAAACATGTAGCAAAATACTTAGGATGTACACTGGGTAACTGAATGGGTACAGAAGAAATGAATAATCTAGCTTTCAGTTGGCATTAGAAGTCTAGAACCCGTGTTAAATTTCTAAGACAGACTCTGACATTACTTTGTGCTTCAAGCATGGAGATTAACAGAGCTACTGGATCTTAAACCATATTAGTCAAAGAAAACACCATTATCACTTTATGCAAAGCTGGCAAATTCAGTGATTTCTGAAGACGGCAAATATTTCAAAGTTATCTGCCCTGGCCTATTAGTTCAGTTATAGGTTAGAACAGTGTTAAGGAAAACGTAGCAGAAGACTAAAGCTTTAGTTATCTTTAATCAGAAACTTCTCAAACTTAAAATACTATCAATATGAGCGTTAACCTTCAAATATGGATTATGGGGCATTTAATACTAGTGTCATAATGACTATCTCTTCGAAGCATCAGTAAGGGTTTACAAGGCTTTCATAGGACAGTGTTAGAATTGTGTAAGCTTAGTTTCATTTACTCCAATTAACTAGCTTCCTCTAGTACAGAGCTCATTTTTCCAGAAACAACTTTTTTCCCGACCAAGTATACCTACATACTTTTTAAACTGAATTGTTCCATGCAAATGTATTCCTCTTGTTCTCTCTTGCTTGTATAGGTTAATAAATGTTAAAATGCTGTCTAATTTTAAGTCCAATGAAAACCAAAAAAACACAAGCAACTTCATGCTTTCCTTGTGCCAACGTTGAATTTCTAAAGTTTATTTGCTATATAAGCTACAAACAGAACTCTATTTTTGTGTAGATACAAATACAATACTACAGCAAACTAAGAGGGAATCTCCCTATGGAGTGAAGCGGTGAACTGTCAACCTACAAATATCTACTTAAAGACATCTGTCCTTCAAAAGTTTAATGACAGCGCTGTTAAAATTACAAAGAGTCGTAAGTCAATGATGACTCAAAATTCTATTATCATCTGAAAAAAACATCCATACACTATGTGAAAATCTTACATTCTTCCTCATAATTTTCAAGTATCTTTTTGGGGTTCTCTATGACATTGAAAACTTGGCTTGATATATTAGAAAATAAAGAGGCTACCAAAGCTATGATTTTATAGAGTCCCACTTTCCTACAGATGAGTCCAAAATTCAGAAATTGCAGCAGCCATTGGTTAAATACTCAGGAATTTAGAAAGTTTTGCTAAAACATCTTAATCGTGAAAAATAGACCTGAAATGAAAAACTTTCAAATTTATTTAGTCCATGAGGAAATTTATAAAACCATATTTATGAAGGTAAATCTTTACTCTTCTTTCCCCCAAAAAACTGCTGATTTTTAGTAATGGCTCTTCTTTGTGAGTCCAAGAGTTAAAGCCATCTTTTACTCCCAAATGAGTGTCAGCCTCACTCAGAGGTGCCATGTTTTATTTAAAACATACTCTTTCTCAGTAACTGCTCTGTTCTAATTGGCAAGGCAAAGCTGGTCCCTAAAGCACACAGCTCATTACATTCAGTTTGGATTACAAAAACACACCATGGAAACAAACTGCATTGAAATGTACAAATTAAAGGCACAGGAGTATGGGGCAGGGAGGTGGAATTAGATTGTAATAGGAACAAAACCCACAGGGAGGCTGGGGAACAAATCACTAGTGTCTCTATAAACTATACAAGGTTTCCAAATGAGCAAATACACAAGGCAGAGGACAGGCTTTCCCATAACTCAACCAGAGGCTCCCCGGTGGTTCAGCAGTTAGGATTTGGTTTTCTCCCATAACTCAACCAAATTGCTAAATATGGATACAACAAAACTGGAATTTTTTTCAACACTATTATGCGCACATGTATGAGAAAATGGAAATACCACCGAGAAGGTTTAACAAATGAAACCTGCAGGTTGCACTATCTAAATATGAACCTCATCTTTGCCTTAACATTGACAATGTGCAAAGAGCCCTGCAATTAAATCGTACCTCCAAACATTAAAAAACAACAACCAAAAAAAAACTTCCAAGAAGCTAAATGCAGGAGACCAAATTAGAAATGGTACTTCACTATGCAGTGCAGAAAGCAACATTAATGAACTAAAAGTTACATGAATATGAACAAGAAAGATGTTAAGAAATGAAGATTGTACCACCAAAATAGAAAATGCAAAAAACACTCCCACCACCATACATGCAAACCTTTTTCCCAAATCAGATAGGCTGTGAAGCTTCCAGCACTATTTCTCTCATTTTCCCTGGAGATCTAAAGACAAACCGCACCTGAACTAAAAGAGAATATACATGATAAATGTAAACCCCTAACCTACACACAAATGCAAAACAATGCTACAGCTACATCCTCACAGGATTTTTACAGTACAATCCCATCTAAACCTACTACCTTTACTCCTAAAAATATCAAACAGTGGAAGATTAGGTTTGGAGTCTAAATACCTAAAATCAAATCTATTCTTAGCTTTAAAATTTATACTTAATCTTGCCCTGACTGGTGTGGCTCAGTGGGTTGGGTGTCATCCTGCAAACCTAAAGGTTACCAGTTAGCTTTGATTCCAAATTAGGGCACATGTCTGGGCTGCAAGTGTAGGAGAAGCAACCAACTGATGTTCCTCTCCCTCTCTTCCTCCCTCCCTTACCCTCTAAAAGTAAATAAATAAAATCTTTTTTAAAAAATTATTTAATTTTGGGAACGTTATTTCATCCATTTGAGCTGCAGTTTCCTCATCTGTAATATGGAGATACAAAATCACCAGAGTTGTGAGGATCAAATGAGAAAAATATTGTGCAAAATGACTTTAAAATATAAAAGGGCTGCAGAAATCTTAGTTATTATTGCAATTATTTCATCTTGGGATTTCACCGCCTTTTTAAAAACAATATATAGCCCTGGCTGGTGTAGTTCAGTGGACTGAGCATTGGCCCGTGGACCGAAGGGCTGCCAGTTCGATTCCCCAGTCAAGGCACATGCCTGGGTTGTGGGCCAGGTCCCCAGTAGGGGACGCACAAGAGGCAACCACACATTGATGTTTCACTCCCTTTCTCTCCCTTCCTCTCTGTCTAAAAATAAAATAAAATTTTAAAAAAATAAATAAATAAAAACAATATAAAACTATCTGTGCCCTTCCTCCATCACATTTCACAAATATCAATTCTTGTTCCATTCCTCTTTTTAAGTTATCCTTTTACTGGCATTCCTCTTTTAAGATTATATACCCTTGTTATTTTTTCTCCCAACCAGAACCCTTAGATTAAGGTATCTTTCCTTCTCTTTATCCAATATTTAGTCTAAAAGCAAACTAAGAAATTTTAAAAAAGAAAACTTTGGTAACAGTTATAATTGTTAATATACAGTTAGTTCTACTTTACATACTAAGACCCACCTGAGCAGTGAGGCTTTTAACTGATAAAAATTTGTGTATGTTAAAGATCCCATTTTAGTTATACATTACTGCCCTGAAAATAAAGCCCTATCATTCTACCCACCATTTCTACTGTGAACAAAGAACTAAGTGCAAGGCGGTTATAACCAGCAAAAGTGTCAACAAACTAGAGGGTCTCATTGTAACCCTCTAATTCAAGCACAAAGTAAATAGCCAGATCAAGAATTACTCTAAGTATCTGCAGCAGGGTGGAACCAAGACCACTGAAGCACATGAAAGGGCTCATGCTACTTTCCTGGGTTTATCTGATAGTTATCCACACTCCTGCCAAACCCAAAAGGAATTCCATAAACCTAAGTCTGATCATTTTAATCTAGTTTGCATTAGTCTGCTGAGAACATATAACACCAGAAATATTAGCTATTAACTCATGTCACTTTTCATGTCATAGAAGCTGCTTTATTACATGAAAAAGGGCCAACCACATCTAACTCAAGCAGGTCTCAGAATTAGGTTTCTCCCAACCTCTGTGGCAGAGGCATAATATTAGTATAAAATCTGAGCACACACCTCTTACCATGTCTGTTTTAAAAAATAACTATACACTCCTGCAGTGTACTGAATGGTGCAACACATCCTCACACCTCCTCCTGCCTTCACATCCCACCAAAAAAAGTCCACTTGGAACCTGTGGATATAATCTTATTTAGAAAAAGGACCTTTGCAAATGTAATTAAGGATTTCAAGTTAAGATCATCCTACATCAGGGTGGGCCCTAAATCCAATGACACGTCCTTAGAAAAGACGGACACACAGTCAAGAAGGGCATGTGAAAATGAAGGTAGAGACCTGAGTAATGCGTCTACAAGCCAAGGAATGCCAAGAACCAGAAGAAACCAGCCCCACTTGTTTGAAACTTTGATTTCAGACCTCTGGCCTCCAGAACTGTGAGAGAATAAGCTTCTTGTTTAAGTCCCCACATTTGTGGTGATTTGTTATGGCAACTCTAGGAAACTAATGCTAATAAGGTTATGTATGTTATAAAAATTAACAATATATAAAGGATGATAAAAATAAATGTAAGTAGAAATTCTAAAATTTTCTCTCAATGCCTCAATGGATAATCCCATGCACCAGTATGGAAGCCACAGCTATAGACCAACAGATGGGTTGGAATAAAGCCAAATGACAGTCAAACTATCTTAAAAGACCCAGTTACTATTAAGTCTCTTCCTTTTCACCTAAAATACTGCCACATGGTCACAATTTTCCCACTTCAAGGCAACAAGGGTGCTCTTTTTTCTGGCTGGAACCAGGGAGGGTGCAAAAGAGCAGAAAAGAACATTCCCGCTGTGCCAAAAACCCTTAAGAAAAAGCAAAGGAATTTCGCAGGGCTGAAGATCAAGCTCCTGAGAAAGAAGTTTGCTCAAAAGATACTTCGAAAGGAGGAGGAAGCTTATCTATGAAAAAGCTAAGCACTATCACAAGGAATATAGGCAGATGTACACAACTGAGATTCGAATGGCTAAAATGGTAAGAAAAGCTGGCAACTTCTACGTACCTGCGGAACCCAAATTGGCATTTGTCATCAGGATTAGAGGTATCAATGGTGTGAACCCAAAGGTCCAAAAGGTGCTGCAACTTCTTCCCCTTCACCAGATCTTCATGCTGAGGATTGTGGAACTATACACTGCATGTGGGTACTCAAACCTGAAGTCAGTACGTGAACTGATCTACATGCGTGGTTATAGCAAAATCAACAAAAAATGAATTGCCCTGACAGCTACCGCATTAATTGCTCAATCTCTTGGTAAAAATGGCATCAACTGCATGGAGGATCTAATTCATGAGAACTG
>PVJD01008863.1:0-68750 GCA_004026545.1 Mormoops blainvillei
GGTGATTCTGGCAATGATCAATGGCTGGTGATTTCTAGCTTGTGGTACATAATATATCATTGGTACTCTCCCTTAATGTGCGCTATATCAGTTATCTCTTATATAGCCATGCTGTTTAACAAACTGCCCCAAATCTGAAAGTCTTAGTGTGGATAATTTAAGGTAGGCTTGACTGATTAATTCTTCTGATCCCAGCAGGACCTAGTTACATGTATGGCAGTTAAATGACTGTCTACTGGGACAATGGGGTTGACGGGGTCATGTTTCTCTCAAGCAATAAAAGCAGAGAAGCAAGAGAATGAATAGAAGCACAAATATGCTTTTTCAAACCTCTGTATTAAATCTGGTAACATGCCATTGGCCAAATCTGTCACATGACCAAGCCAGAATGTGAAGTCATCATGAGATTACAAGACATTGGAGGGATGAGGAAAGAATTGCAACATTAATACCATTAACGTACCATATCCTCCATATCCACAACTCCACCAAACCAGGGCATGATTATTTTCAGGTTTTCTCTGCTACCCCAGCTCCAACTCTGGGTGTACTCTTGTAGCTAGATAGGCGCACTGTTTCATGTACCCAGGCAGTTCACCAAGATACCATCCCATTTCTTAGCTGAGCAAATTTAGCCTAGAAGGTTTGTTATTGGTTAGAAAGATGCTAGTGGTAAGATCATTATAAATGAGAGAAAATATTCTTCAATGACTATTTTCTCACTTCTCGTCCTGGATAGTCAGTCCTGATCTCCTTTCCTTGAACTTCACTGTTTATTTTATATCTGCATTGACACTCTCTTCATATTCAAAAATAGTCTGCTGTTCTAGCCCTAGTGACAAACTTAATTCAGGCTATGATTATATAGAGTTGGTGTAACCTCTTAACATTTAAAGTACACAAACGTTCATTGGCTTAGAAATTGCCTGACCGCTGAGTTGCACAAATCCTCTTACGTGGGGAGCACCTCACACTGGATAAGTATTGGTATGATACGATACTGCCACAGGCTGTGGGAAGCTATTACTCCACTCAGACTTTCATCCTTGAGAGAAGATTGCCAATGCACAGGAAACGTTTAGGTTTCATTTGGGGTTTGGCTTTCCTGTTATTGGTAGGGATATTGGGTTCGAGCAAAGTTTTAAAAATACATGCTGGATGTCTCCCTTTCCTTGATTTCCGTAACAAGTCTCTGTGAGTTCTTGCATGTTCCTGACTTCAGTTCTGATGAGTTTCAGCCAGTTCTGTGATCAGGTTGAATCCATGATCATAGGTTAAAATACTGACAGACTCTACTGGGAATTTAGGAAACCTCTGAAGTTGTAAAACCTTTGCCTCATTGGTTGCTTTTTTCATTAAGCTGATCACTTTCCCATAATCTCCAAAGTAGAAATTCTAGAGCCTCAAGACAATCATTTCTGCTGAAATCAGAGTGTTCTGGGGAAATGATGATAGTCATGTAGATTATGTTTTCAAGGTAGTGACATATGTTAAAAGAAGAGCCCTATATGCTGAACTATTATAAATTATTGACTTATGTGAAGATCTAGAGTCTCTCTACAATGACAGGGTAATGTATTTGGGAAAGGAAAGTTAGGAGCAGGGTAATTACACTGTGAATTTTTATACCCCAGACTTTATCTGAAGATGATAGTTGATACACGGGATTCACCTTAATTTTTTATAACAAAACTATGTTCGCATTCTTAGAATGTTATGCCAGTCATTATCCCTAATGACTTAACCAGCTGCTGTGCTCAACTGTATTTCTCTGTATGAAAACTTGATTAATGTGACTAATGTAATGATACAAGTACCACTTACCAACTTTCAAGTTAAAGAGCCAAATTCCCTATTCAAATGAATGGAGGTTACAACATTTTCACATTAGTTTGCACAGTTCAATGTTTCTATCTAGAGGATTTCTTTAGAGATCTCTGATTAACTGCATTATCCTCACAAACTTAACAATTTTTTATTAGTTTTTTTTAACATCACCCAGGAGTGTTAAAAATTATTTTTAAAGTTAAAAATGAATGTGTTTACATGCCTATTCATTGGAGACCTAATTAGCTAGGTAATTAAAATAGCAGAAATTAAGAGTTTTATAAAATACAAAGAAGACTGGTTACTTTATAATGTTTTTTTTCACAAGAAAAAAACACTCATGAAAGAGTGCTTGATTTTATGAATAAACTGTTTCAGGATTATTAAAGTTTAAAAAAGGGATTTTTATATGCTTTTCTTAGTATTGGGTAAAACTCATGTTGGAAGAGGGTAAAAAATAACAGCCTATGACCTTTTAGGTCATTATTTATTCTGTAATTCAACAGTTTGATTTATTTCACTCAGCACTTATGAAAGGATTTCTTTAACTCTATTCATCTTATTCACAATATTTCTGTACTTATTTAAGTAATTTCTCTGTGAGGAACAAGGGAATACAACAGGCAAGCTTTCAGAGCGGCAAAGACTCAATATCAGGCCCAAGGCATGCCCCACTCAATGCCCTGTCGTCACCAACAGAGAAACCGTGTTGATACTGTGGCTATTCATCACCTGAATGTACAGTAACTGACCTGAATTGGACAATTTTCAGGTGGTCTTTCGTGTTTCAGTGAGAAATCTTAAATATAATTTATGCTCACGTTTGGAGATCTTAATGCTATTCATTCAGTCGATACAGTCAGGTTGAGACTAAATCCCTAAGTAAATACACTGCAAACTAAGACAGACTTCTCAAGTAGGAATAAGAATAATTAGGCCTTCATTTATTTCAGTATTCTATGGTATTTTGGATTTAGGGGGTACAGAACAGTTTGTCTGCTCAAACAAATAGAAACCATTGCGGAATCCATACAGGAGTCAGGCAGATGGAGATCAAAATACTTTCTCTACTATTGATAAGGATATAAGGAGAATATATCTCAAGGAGTCAGCCAAAAGGACTAACTTGCCTCCAATCGAATTATCTTCTCAATCTCCCCCACAAAGGCAGAGTCTGTCATGCCAAACTTTCCACAACTTAGAGAGACAGAGCCAAATTTTATATTCTCTGCCAGCTGCCAGGTCATAAAGTATGGACACAGAAGTTGCTGAGCCACATACTGGTTGAATAAATACTGTTTTGTATTAACAAAATGAGCCTGAGAGAAAGAAAAGATTACCTCGTGCTTGAAATAAAAATGGTAGAATAGAAAGAAAATAGTAAACAATTATCTAAACAATCATTGGGTTTCCAGCACCATTTGACACGCTCTATAACACAATGTATAAAAGGCTAAGTGTGCAGACAAAGAGAGTTCTGCTCCCTCAATGCCCTTTTCATCCTTGGCCTCAGAGGATATAGGCTGGAAAGTTATTCTTGTAATTTAAATTATAGACAAGACTTTTTATGGTGTCAGCAGAGGCCATCTTCCCATTTTACATAAAACACCAAACAGCTATTGGAAGTTAATGAACTTTCTTTATTAGCATATCAGGAACATTTAAACCAGTGATCTAGAGAAAAAGATTTCTTCATATCCGATCATAAGTTTTGGAGCTCCCTATTACCTTGATTAATACTATATTCAAGATTTGGAAGAATGGTATTGAAATATATGTGTGTGCTAATGTTTGTAAGCATGTATGTGTGTGTAGCAAGATTTACTATTATTTTTGGAATGGAGCTATATAATATTACTTACTATTCTATTAACTTAAGTTCCTTTTGGTTCTATATACTACACAATGCTTTAAGAAATCATGTTGTTCCACCCACTACACAGTGCCTAAAATATAACTATGGTATTGTAAATATAACTATATATATTTAAATTAGCTGAAATATTTTAATAAATACATATTAAAATGTACCAATTTTAAGGAAGAATGCTTTTAAAGTAAACATATAAAATTATTCACTTCCCAGATCAAGATATATTACATTAACAACATTTAGAAGTTCCTTAAGCTCCATTCCAATTATCAACAACCCCTTAAATAAACATTATTTTGAGTTCTAGCTCCATATATTACTTGGTCCATCTTAAGCATTTGTATAAATACATTCAGAGACTATATAATATTTTTATCTACTTTTTTTTGCTCAACAATTTACCCATAAAACATATTCGTGCTGTTGGGTATGCTTGTAGTTCCTTTCCTTTTCTGTATATTGTTCCATTGTTCGGATTCAAAAATCTACTTATTTTTTCTTTTGAAGGACATATACTTGAGTTGTTTCCATTTTTAAATTATTATTATACATTTTCAATCAGATTGTAGTCTAGGAGTTGAATGTATGCACTCATTTTTATCACATATGTATGCAAGTGTCTTTTGGTATATATATATATGTATATATACATATATATATATGTGTGTGTGTGTGTGTGTGTGTGTGTGTGTGTGTACATTGCTGCTGGTTATATTCTTAGGAGTCATATTGTTGATTTATAGTGACCTTTAGTTCAACTGTAGTAAATCATGTCAAAGAGGACTCCAAAGTCATTTTCCTACATGCAACATATGAGAGTTCTAGCCTTTTCACCCCCTTGCCAGTGCCTGATATGGTCAGTCTTTTTTTTTTTTTTTTAATTTTAATCATTTTGTGGAAATATTGAGTAATATTGTAGCTCACTGAGGCTTTACCTTAGTTTTTCATGGTGACAAAAGAGTGTAAGAAAATTGACACACCAGAGCTTGTCTTTAGAGGGAAATAAAGCTGGAAAGGGGGGATCAGGTTAGCGGTGAAGATTTGGGTGCAGCACACTGGGCAAGTGGTGAGATGTTTTTCAATATGAACAGAAGATTTCTCATGAGCTCTGCATTTTAGAAAAGTTGTTTTAAATAGTATCAGAATCTGGAGTGGATTCTAATGGGAATTGGCTGAAAAGGGGAGGGATGATGGTAAATGTCTGGGTGCAAGTAAGTTATAAACCAGAAGGACATCTCCTCTCCAGACATAACATTTGTGTCTAGTCGTAGCCTGTTTCTTATTTCTAAGTAATTGTTTCAGATGTATAAGTCACATCTTTTCAATGAGTGTATAAGCTCCTTGGGGTCAGGGACCTCAGCTTACATTTCTTTCATGTGAGAAAAGCACAGAACAAAACATTATTAAGTTCTCAATTAACACTGGTTGAATTGAACCAACTCAGCAAAGTACTGGCTAGAATAATAAACTTTGACTCTAAATCTTTCCACAATATTTCTTATGTGATGTAAACAGATAAAGTTACTTAATTGTTCATCATCTATAGCATATTTTATTATAAAATAGTGTTTAAGGCCATGTGTTAATGAGAAGCTCAGAATTCCAGAGTGCTTATACTTTTCTTTATGAAATATATACCCATACAAAAACTCTACTGGATTAATATAAATTCATGGCCATATGAAAAGAGTAGAAGGGATGTTTTCAGATCAATGTCCTAAAAGTAAATGAACTGAAATGAAGGAAATTGAACATGTAATTATTAAAGTAAGTCAAAACACATGGAATGCCAACAATGGTTTATTTGTTAAAGAATTTTCCAGATGAATTAGAATACATATTAACTCATTAAAATTTGCTTAATAAATTTAAAAGGTATGGGGCTAAAGATTAAAAATATTTGGAAAAAAATGCTGTTTCTTCATTATAAATAAAGATTTATTCTAATGTATCAATTGCAATTTAGTCAGTAAATTTTAAAATAATGTATGTATTTTGTTTCTGTGAATGAATCTAAAAGTGAGATCACATTTATATTTAATAATTATTGAAATAGTGGTGATAAAATTTGCTTTTAAAGTATATTTTTAAACTTTGAAAATCTTAAATACCTCAAAATATGAGAGTTAGTATTATCTCAGTTTTATAGGTGAGCAATCTCTGATCATTTAATTGTTTTAATGTCAGAGTGACATTTTACAAAAGTTAAGGAACCAAAATTAAATGTGATTGCCTTGAAGTCTCTACTCTTTTCTTTATAATGCTTTGCTTGTAAGGGGAAAATGTAGTGACCATTTATTCTCTAAGCTATTGGTTTTTAGTTTGCTTTTGGGAGCGAGATTACATTTTAAACCTATTCTATCACAGAAAACAAATGCATCAAAATAATCTCATAGACTATTGGGTAAAATTTTAAGGAGTTTCCAGATTTACCAAAGCCTCCTTGATACCACATTCTCGGAAAACTCATCAAAATATGAGTTGTAAATTCTCAAATACACAGAACATATTTTTTAAAGTAAAAACAGGGATGTATCAGCTCAATGTAAGACATGGAGGAATCTTCGATGCTTATTAGTACATGAAAGAACCAATCCGGAATGACTACATACTGTATCATTACAACTATATGACATTCTGGATCATCTAAAACTTAAGAGAAAGTAAAAAGATCAGCATTTGCCAGGATGTAGTGGGGGATGGAAAGATAAATAAGTAAAGCACAGAATTTTAAGGCAGTTAAAACTATTCTGTAAGTTACTATAATGTTTAGTATACATCATTATATATTTGTCTGAACCCATAAACTGTGCACCACTGAGAGTGAACCCTAATGTGTACTATGGACTTTATATGAGCATAATGTGACAATGCAGGTTCATCAGTTGTAACAAATATACCACTCTGGTGTGGAATATTGATAATGGGGAGGCCGTGCATGTGTTGAAGGCAATGGATATATGCAAAGTTTCTGTACTTTCCACTTTATTTTGCTAAGAACCTAAAACTATTCTAAAAAGTAAAATCTATTTAAAAGAAAAAAAAGACACAGTTTGATACTTTAGAGGTTTATGATCTGACAAGAACACAAAATGCTTGTAATTTGAAATGCTTTGGAAAATATAAGTTCTAAAGTTGGTATTCAATTTCATAGTGTAATTCATGGTTAAAGTCATGCTGAAGGGGCTAATTCCAGTGGAAATGGATTCAGATCTATTTGAACTAAGGACAATTCAGGGTGATGAGTTTCTATTGAGGTTAAACTATTCAGTATAATTCTACATAAAATATGGAAGTCAGCACCCTTAAGGAAAGAAACTCTGTATTAATCTGAGGATTACCATATATTATGTATGTATTAATTATATATTAACCTGATGATTAAGAAAAGGCTGAGCATAAAGTTGACTTTTAACCAAAATGTACTATAAAAGAAAAAATATATATAAAGTCAGGACAAGACAATTTTTATTTTCACCAAGAGAAATTTAGAAAGGAGCAATCAGAAGTTGAATAGCTGATAACACTAATGATTCTTTTATTTTTAAGGTTTTACATATTTATTTTAGACAGGGGGAAGGAGGGAGGAAGAGAGGGAGAGAAACATCAATGTGTGGTTGCCTCTCTCTTGCCCCCAGCTGGGGACCTGGCCCACAACCCAGGCATGTGCCCTGACTGGGAATCAAACCAGTGACCCTTTGGTTTGCAGGTTGGTACTCAATCCACTGAGCCACACCAGCCAGGAGAATAATGACTCATTTATATACAGTTTTTAATCTCAAAAAAATAGAGAAAATATCTTGTTTGATCTTTATCTTGAATAATACTTAAAAGAGAATATGGGAGTAAATTAATTTTATCAATAATAAAATTGGGAGTCAGAGGTATTAAATAGTCTGTCTCAAAGTTAATAATGTTTAGAAGACATGCCTTCTGTTACGTAAGCCTGGGTCTATTCCACTTCAGCATGCTACAGTGTATGGGAGATCCATGATTAGGACGTTTACCTTAGAACCTGCATACAGCTTAAGTATACTCAGGTTATGGGCTAAATTTTGACCCCCACAAATTCATATGCTAAAGTCCCTGATGCCTCAGAATATACTCATATTTGGAGATAAGCACTGTAAAGAGCACTTTAGGTTATGTTAAAATTTCTAGATTAAAAGTAGGCTGTGAACCTCATCCAACTGGAGGTGTCCGTATAGAAAAAGAGCAAAGGCAGGGACAGACACACGGGCAGAGAAGAAAGGCCGTGTGAGAGCACAGAGGAAAGGCAGTTATCTGAAAGCCAAGGAGAAAGTTCTCGGGACAAACCAAACCCGCCAATACCTTGATCTTGGATTTATAGACTCCAGAATCATGCAAAAATGAATTTCTGTTGTTTGACCCACCCACTTTATGATTTTTTTGCAGTCTTAGCAAAATATTACACAATTGTAATCAATATAGAAGATGAACCATGGCAGGGTAATCTAAATTGATTAATTATTTCTCTAATTTTCAGTTGTTCTTTTCTTCACTTTGAATTCCTAATCACTGAAGTAAAAGGCCTAAGTATTTTTTTCTTATTAATATTAACTCCTTGGTGACCTTTTAAATCATAGCAATAATACATAAACTGTATAACTCTCCTGATGTTTTCTAAAAGTCTCTTCCAGTTCTGAAATTTATGATTTTTAGGCTTTGGGGGATGGACTAACCGTAATTATAAAAATCATTATTATTCTACTAATTTATTTTTAAGGATCAGTGTAAGAATATGTAAAAAGACTGAATAGACAGGGAAACAAATTTCATTATTATTAAATGCTCAAAGCTTGACCTAAGAGATTATCATGTTATTCTTTTCCTGAACAGCTAAATAGATTTCATTATACCATGTGCGAGGTTAGTAGAATAAATGTGTTATGGACTGACACAATACATATAGTGGTTGGTATACAAAAGTCTCTTTTCAACAGACTGTGTTAAAATCAAAAACTTATTCCATGAAAATAAATCTCAGTGAATTTAATAGCTCAGAGCAACTCAATGTTCCTTTAAAATTCGTGAATTAGGCACAAACCAATCATCTGCTGAAACAGTAGTTTTTCAGACACAGTCGTAAGTTCTTACTGATACCATATTAACCAGGTGTGTTCCTTGTGCTGGTGGTTTTGATATAAAATTAACCATTAGCTAACATTATTTGAGCATCTATTGTGTACAGACAGCTAAACTAAACAATCTATCTTATATATGTAGATTGATAAATGATTGCTATTTCATTAAATATGTTCCAGTTAATATAAACAAGACTGTTCCAGCTAATTGTATTCACTAATTAATTAATTATCAACTCAAAATTAAGGACCTATCTCTTCTCTGAGAAAAGGCTCTAATAACTAAAATGGTCTATGGACAATTTTCCAAAGTTTTAAAGACAGTTGCTACAGAGTTATTTATCTTTACATCTATATCTATTTTGAATTTAGGAAGCCTGCACATTGAAAATATAAAACAAAAAAATAACCTAGTAAAATACATAAAGATAGGCATTAATAGAGTACCAGTATGCTCAGTGAACTTCTTAACTCCTTCCTGATGGGAAACAGCGTTGGCTCTTCCAGAGTAATCTGCATTGGTCAATTTAACCACCTCTTGTGTGACTGGCTCTCAGAAGATAAAGCCTTGCATTCAGAGAGAAAAGTGTGAGGGTTTTTTTTTTTTTTTTCCTAGATTGGAACTGTATTACTAGCAAAGATACTGCTGTCCCCACAGGAATAAGGGTTATTAGTTCATCTAAAGAAGAGACTTGGTTGTCAAGACTGATAAATTAAAAAGGAAGAGACCAGATAAAATGAGAGACCAGGAGGTACTGACTTAAAAGAAAACCAGTGTAGATTTGCTATTGTATAAAATGCCTAAGAGACTCTAAAAGGTGTTTAGGTGTGGAAAGTTTCAGATTCACACAATTTTCTTGATGGAAATCACCAACATCCTATAGGTATTCTCTCCTTTGACACTGAGGTTCAAAGCAACAAAGGCTGGCTTAAGTGTCAAGCTCAGATATCTGCCTCCTATTTCAGAGTTCCTTTACAATGACAATCTCATGTGTATGTTTAAAAGGTATATATAAATATTAGATGTTAACAATAACTAGTTTGGGGTACTTGGTATTTCTTATGATGATATTCTTATTAATAACATAGGGCTCATATATAACTTGCCCCTCAAACCAGCCATTGTATGATGACATTCTATACCTTTCCTGGTACATTTTGTCATTTTTCCATACCCTATAAATTGCTTCAGACTTTGATGAAATAAAAAACAAGCAGAAAATAAGAACAACAACAAAAACTGGGACTCAAATTTTAAATTCATAGTATGAAAAAGCAGAGATTTAAATAATTTGTGTTCTTATGTAAACCAAAAAATAGATAACTTCCTTGTTTCTATGAAGATGACAGGACAAGTGTTATACTGGAACTGGGAAAAAAATCATAAAACTTTAAAAATTATTCCTATTTTCATTCATTATTTTTGTGGATTTGATAGTTTCTATCCTTTAGACAATGTGTTTTACCCAATTACACTCAACATAATTATCATAATTTTAGGACTTGTTTGGAGGACGTTACTTCATATTTTTCATTCAGTATATTTTATTTTTTCTCTATTTTTCTTACCAGATGTTACTTGCATACTTTTATGTACATTGCCTGTATATGTCAAGCTTCCTCCTGCTGAATAAAAAGTTATATATTTTGTAATTCTTTACTTAACAGGTTAATATGAAGGCCTATATTTTAGCTATTTTTACCCCTGTTGATTTATAATATTTTGCAAAATGTATCAATTTCTATTTCTTTAAAGATTTTATTTATTTTTAGAGAGAAGGGAAGGGAAGGAGAAACAGGAGGGAAACATCAGTGTGTAGTTGCTTCTTGAGCGCCCCCTACTGGGGACTTGACCTACAACCCAAGCATGTGCCCTGATAGGGAATCAAACCTGCGACACTTTGATTTGCAGGCCGGCACTCAATCCACTGAGCCAAACCAGCCAGGGAAATTTCTAAATAAAGACAAAAACAGGCACATGGTTTCACATTTTTATCTTTACTCTTTCTTCTGTAACACAATGATACTTTCCACAATTTAATATGGGTTTTTGTGGATATGTTTTTCTGTACACTTTTTTGGCTTTTTGAATTATGTTCAGTTTACATATGTCCATCATCATCTGCATTATTCTCCCAATTTTTAAAATTTCTTTCAAGTATATCTTTTGGTCAAAACATAAGCAAATTTAAGAAAGAGTATTAATTAAACCTCCAAGATTTATAGATTTTACTTTTTAATGTCGCAGTTGAACTGGATATTCCTTTATAATTAAATAGTTTATAATTCCTTCAGGACAGCAAAAAAGTTGTAAAGGAACACACATATTCGAGAAAGAATAACATCGTTAGGAAACCGAGAAAGACTTTTTGTGTGCCAGAACTTTACTGTCATGGAAAGAACTAAGGTCTGAAGACACAAAGGAATCCAAAGGCAGATGTGATGAACAATGAAAGTTTTCTATACGGAAATTCTGAAAAAGATATTTTAAAGTCACTTTTCAAGCTATAGAATTCCAATTCCTTCCTCTAGTTTGTGTTTTTTCAATGCACTCTCTACTTAGTTTATCTTTGCTTTTTCCTGGAGGTGGACGTGCTTCTCTCAATGGTAATAGCTTCTCCTTCTTCTTCCTCCTCTTTCTCTACCATCTCCCCTCATTCTTCTTCCTCCTCCTTCCTCTTCAATAATATCATAACATCCTTTTAAAATAACTGGTCTTTTAGACCTCAAAAATCTTTATAGTTTATTAAAATGAAAAAAAAATCCTATTTAGTTAACAGATTTCATATCTTGTTATGAATTTCAATCATTGCCATGCCACCTTTGCTTGTAAAATGCAAAATATGTGGCAGGTTATCTTGTGGATAATTTTCACTGAGAAAAAATGCAATGTTTGCCCTGACTGGTGTGGTTCAGTGAGTTGGGAGTTGACCTGCAAACCAAAGGGTTGCTGCTCTGATTCCCAGTGAGGGCACATGCCTGGATTGCGGGCCCAGTTTAGAGCATGGAAGGGGCAACCAATTGATGTTTCTCTCACACATCAATATTTCTCTCCCTCTCTTTCTCACTAATACAGAGTAAACTAATACAAATGAAATAGAAACTAACCTCCTCATAGAGATAGTTGACCCACACATGTAGATGATCCCCAGTGCTTCCTATCCCTGGTGTACACGCCTTATGCAACCCCCGAGACTAAGTATCCGATGGATTTTACTCCCATGATTATGTTATATTACATGGCAAAATTAACCCTACGAAAAGGATCCCATGATGATTAATATTTTGGGTCTACTTGACTGAACTCAAGAGTGTTCAGATTAGGTATTATTTCTAGCTGTGCATGCAAGGGTGTTTTGATTGAAGTTAGAAACATTTGAATCAGTGGGTTTATTAAAATAGATCACCCTCCCTACTTTGAGTGTGCACCATCCAAGGTTGATTAGAACAGAAGGGCAGAAGAAGGGAGAATTAACATCCCCCTCTCTCTTTTAGAAGCAGAAAAATCTGGTCACAGAGGGGGAGTCAGAGAGATTTGAAGTGTGAGAGGAAACTTCTCTGTTGCTGAGATAGAACAGACCACATGACAAGGACCTGAGAACTGCATGCAGGAGCTAAGAGTGATCCCTGGTGAACACCTAGTAAAACCACAGGACCTTCTATCACCACCAGGAAATTAATTCTACCAGCACTCCAAAGAAACCTGGAAGTGGATTTTTCCTAGATGAGCTTTTAGCTGAGCATATAGTCAGCTTGATTTTAGCCTGGTGAGACCCCAAGCAGAGGAGATCCAGATTAAATGTGTTCAACTCTTGATCACAAAAATTAGGAGATAATAAATTTGTATTCTTTTAAACTGCTAAATTTGTGGTAATTTGCTATTTAGCAATGGAAAACTGGTCAACACATGAAAGAGAATTCTTAATATTATGAATTTTTCAAACATTTGGGTTAACTTCAAAACACTCATTGAGCTCTTGAAGAATAGCATATAGACATGCTCAGACATGGACGTGGTTTTCCTAACAACCAAGCTAGACTGTCTTGTCAGGATACTTCAAAGGGATGTGCACTTAAAACCCATCTGTTCAATAACCGTGAGGTGAGATTTCCCACTGACACTTTTGATTGCTGTCATGTAGAGTACCCAAGGTTTGCAAAGGAGAACTGCCACACTTAGTTGGTGACTTGGAATTAGACACTAGATTTGATTTATTGGACCCTCCAAATAATAATGGAGATTGAAACCTGCTCAAGTTCTTCAATTAAAATAATAATAGTAACAAAATTGTAGTACTAGTAAAAGAAAAAAAGGGGGGTATGTTAAGAAAGGAAGTAGAAAATTACATCCAGACGTTATGAGATGAGTGGGATCATGTTAGTATTAGGTGGTGAACAATCGAAACTGCCATGTGACATGCAACCTGGAATTATCTGGAACCAATATTTGTGCCTCACATATATGGATTTACTTATATTTGTAAAGCTTTTAAACACCCTCAGTGTTATTTTTTTCTATATAACACACACTAAAATTGCTTAACTTGTGACTTTTGCAAAAAAGAATTCCTTTCTACACCTTGAATTGTTTTTCCAGAGACAAAAGCCTGTTCCAAACATTTCCTTTTTTCCCTCCTAAACAGAAGACACTTTAAAAAGCATTGTCCTAGATTTAAACATATAGACATTTCTCATACGCACATACCGACAAACCCAGGTATGTAGAAACCCATATGGTCACACTTTCTAATTCATCTTTCTCATTAAGGAGACATTAACTTTTATTACAAAGCTCCAATAAAGTTCCTGTTTTTATTCTTACATTATTCTTTATTTCATCAGTATTTCAAAAATAATGTCAAGACTATTTTCCATTTCCTAGTAGACAGGTAATGAAATTTAACCCAATAAACACTGTAGGCTGAACACATGCCTTCCAGGACTAAAGAGAAATATGGCATGAATTAGCATTCTCCTTTTAGATGAAAGGGTGCATTCCTTAAGGAAAAAACTCATATGCTGAGACATCATAATCTGTTGAAAGCACTGTAATAAAAAAACAGATCACTTACATTTTCATAGCATTGTAATTCTCAGGGAGCAAGGGCATGGAATCAGAAAGTAGGTCTTAACAAAATAATTTATTAATCATGAAAAATACTGAGTAAACCACTTTCTACTTCCTGACAAGTACTGGCACTTAGAGAGAACACCAACATTAATTCAAAGGACCAAAAAAAAAAAAAACCACCCACTAAGATTGGGACATAATATTCTCTGACATACACAGCACTCTTAGCTAACATAGTCTTATTGTTTTTTCTCATTTCTTTTTTTTTAGCGTGTGGTGACATCTTAATTGCAATGCAATAAATATCCCTTCCATATCCCTTATTCTTTCAAAGTACATTTTAAATATCTATCTTACAAGTGAGTGGGCAGTCAAAACCAGATGAGTTAGAACAACTGAACAATACAAACTACATTTCTAGCTTCTGATCATATTAGGATGACCAGAAAAAAAATGATTAGATAGCATTTTTCTGCATTACCTATTTTTCTCATGCTTTTCACTCTTTTTTCACAGGAGATAAAAGTTTCTATTCTATATTAAATATGCAGGAACTTGAGGGAGCAAGGGAGAAAATAAACAGAAGGTAACAAGAGATAGAAGCTGGGAGCTATAAATTCACATACATCACACAAATACTGGGATCTTAAAAAAAATCAAAGGGGTCTATGTGAGAGCAAAGGGGCAAGACTTGGTAATTACACATTGCATACCACTCCTCTGGATATCACTTGAAATTTGAGTAAAATTTGAAATTGAAATATGATGGCAATTCAATTTTGGGACTGGATATATATTGTTGGTTTATGTGTAAGGAGAGTGGGGCAATTCTTGAGTTGGGGTTTGTTAACATCAACCAGACTAACTTAGTCGATAGCCTCTCAGAGAGGAGCAGCGTTTAGAAAAAATAAGATCTACTACTAACCATTGCACTTTCAATCTTGCTGGTGTCTACACCATGAAGCGATGTAAACAAAAACTATATTTTATCTCTTTAACTCCTCCTTTAAAAATTCCATTAAAACTTATGTTCAGAACTGTAATGCTTTATATAGGTCACAAATTGTAAGTTCAAGTCAAAATAGAAGTTTAATGATTCAGTGGCAACACCCTGTCTACATATGACATTTCTTTCATTTAACTGCCCAGAAAATCAGGGCAGCCAATGAAATCTAAATCCTGTAAATGCCAAATTACCCAAACTGCACCATGTGAATCATTGCAATGAAGATGCATCATACTTTGCCTTGAGCCGCAGGGTCTGGCCTTAATACGGTCACTTTTTCATACACTAATTTTTAGCTTTAGCTACATCTCTCAGTTATGATGACGATGTGGGTATTTGGGGTGGGTACCATTTTTTATAAGGATGTGAGAGTACATAATCTTTCTGTATTTCAGCAAATAACTCCTCTGAGGTTACTTTATTTTAGGTCTTATATAGCTTACTTAGCATTTGGCAAACCAGGGAGCCGTTGTTCCCTTGCTGTCGGTACAGAAGTTTGAAGGTCATTTTTTATCTTCAGAGGCAGCGATGCCCAACCTTTTTGGCACCAGAGACTGGTTTCATGGAAGGTAATTTTTCCACAGACCAGACGTGGGGATATGGTTTCAGGACGATTCGAGCGCATTACATTCAAGCTCACTCCCTGCTGTGCGGCCCGGCTCCTAACAGACCTGGACCAGCGCCGGTCTACCTCTCGGAAGTTGAGGACCCCTGTTCAAGGGGTCTTAGGTTCCGTCTCTGTAGAGAGCAGTATGTATAAAAATTCTTTGGAATCCTTTTGCACGAGATATCTGCCTATTTTATCCAATTATCCATTTATTCGATAATTCCTATCAGGATATTTATTTTGTACTTTGGTTTATAATTCGACACCATATTTTTTTACTCACATTGTTCTAGACTATGACCACTGAGAACTCTTTCAGTTGCCTTCTCTGATATGCCCTGTTAATATAGTGGCAGAGCTGTCGTTAGAACACTGCCTTGCTTTCTGCTGCTACAGCTCTCTAAATGTATCTCGTATATTCCTTGTCCCAGCCGAGAGCCATCTATTTCTTCGAGGAGCCTTGGTTCGCTTTCTTTCAGAATAATGGTAGAAGCCAGGATTTAGGTGTGAGGTAAGCTTGTTGCCTTCAGAGTGTCACTGCCTCTCAGCTCTCTTAGGAGACAGAGTTTGGAACGTGTATGTGTGTATACCTACTATATTTAATGTTGTGAAGCGAATGTCACTATGCATGTGTCAGACTTCATGAGAATTGTATCTCTTAGAGTTGAGCTGTTGACTGCACTGTCATAGCCTTCAGCCCTGATAAAGTTAACGCTAACATGATGTATACAATCAGCTTGCATGAAACTGCAGAGGTGTCCTGTCTACAACCAGCATAAGCTTCCTAACAGCCACATTATGGGTTAAAATTATTGAATGATTTGATCTAACAAAAAGGCATCCAAAGATTTCACACACATATATTACACATTATCTATGTAATATATAATATGTATATATTATATATAATATGTATTAATATTTATAATATATACTGTGTGTTTTTGAGATATATATTTTGAAAAAATATATACCTTCTTAATACTTTGCTTTACTTCTGTGATGATCAATGTTGGTCTTCATGCTAATGAGTATATGAAACCAACATAATGAGTAAGGTAATTAAAAGAAAGTATATTGAACATTTTTAATAATGCTGTTTTTTGGTGGGGGATCTCTACCACACAGATGTGAAATTAAGTAATATTTAAAAATATAATGTCTCCTATGGCAAGTTTTTAACAATTACTTTCAGTATGTTTTATATTATTTATAATGTCTTAATACAGTGGCACCCGAATATACCTTATTAACATTTTTTTAAAAAGATTTAAATAAATGTGGAATTCTGCTTAGGTCAAGATGAAGGAACAAACTGAAACACTCTTTTCACCCTCACCCCAAAAGAAGATAAAAGGTGGTACAAAAATTAAATGTTGATTTAATGTAAACAAGCAACAGCAACAAAAAACCAAGCTCATCTGTTAAGAGTTTTTAGGGTATAGTGCATGGAAAAGGAAATCAGTGAGAACCAGGTAGATATCCCTGATTCCAGGAGATGAGCTGAGAGCCCAGAGCAATCAACATGACTCATGTTTTTAAAAAAACTGCCCAGGAGAGACCTGCACAGGAAGAGGATTAAGGAGATTTGCAGGGACTACATCATGAGTACACAACTGAGAATGAGGCAGCGAAGGCACCTGAGAAATACTGCCACACTGTGTGTTACTAAGTCCTTTCCAAGGTAGGAGAATAAATGTACATAAGAAAAGTAAACTGTCTTCAGAGAACTCTGGTTGCGTTTAAGACAACGGAGCCTGCGGGAGAGAATATTGACCAAGACTGCCTTCATATTTCAGTTTAAACTTTTTAAAAAATATTTTTATTTTTTCCGTCACCATTTATCCCCCCATGCCCTTTTCCACCTTTCCCCCACGATTACCACACTGTTGTCCATGTCCATGAGTTCTTTCTTGTTTCCCTTTTTTACTAGATCCCTGCTCCTCTCTAACCCCCTTCCTGGCACCACCCCCTGGGACTGTCATCCTGCTATCTATGTGTCTGTCTCTATTTTCCTTCTTGGTTCAGTTTAAATTTTAAGACAGGCTTCCTTCTGACTGTAAGTCTTGACTTCCCCTTTTTAGAGTATTTATTTTAGAAAACTTATAATTGTAAATTATTCTTGTGTCCCTTTGAGATATAGATCTTTACAAAAACCTGAAAGGCATCCTTTTGAAATGTAATCGTTAAGGATAGCACCATTATTTTTCAGTCTCCAGTGATGGTAGGAGCCATGCTACCATTACTGCAAATTAGCAAACACATATGATACAACCACAGAAAAAAAAATTTACAAGCTCAGGAATAACAACATGTTTGCTATATGTTTTTAGCCAAACTTCCAATTAATATCCTTTAGTACCTTTCAAATAGTTCATCTCAACCCTTAAAAAACATCCCATTTTTGTTTCAGTGGAGTTGAGCTGCATTTCTGGCTTCTTGCCCATATCTTAACAGCCTTGAATAAAGTCTTCTTAGCCTGTTTAATTTTTTTTCCGTTGCACATATTTTTTTGACAGTGTGCTACCTGAACAATTGCAGGATGCACAGGATTTTTGTTTTCAACATACGATGAGCTTGCAGATGTGCAGTGTAAGGTTTGGGAAAGTCAGCAAGCAGAGAGTGGATTGACATGAGAAAAGAAAGTTTGAAACAATAGAAAGTTTAGAATATAGTGGATGATGGATAATCTAAGTGCTTATATTTAGTGATGAGTTGTGTAACAGCAACATGGGTCTAGTAAAATTAGTTTAAGCCAAGCTTTACAATAGAACAATTCTAAGCAGGCTTAAATGTGAAGATAAACTCCTCAGAAAGAATATGCCGCAACTTTCTTGTCTTGTTTTAGAAAATGATCCATCAGCATTTTCTGTGACCACAAGGGGAAAATTTCTCCTACTTGTCTAAAGACCAAATTTATCCCTATGTTTATGAATATTTAAAGCTTTAATTATATTTTGGGTTTTTTTTTACAATCATGATACTTATTCTAATTTGGTTCATTATCCAATTCTGTATGCCCAGTTTCCTTATCTATACTTCAGACATAATGTCACATGAGGTTGTTGTCAAGATTAAGAGAATTATTATATGTAAAGTCCTGTGGGGGTGTCCAAACTTTTGGCATCTCTGGGCCACACTGAAAGAAAAGTTGTCCTAGGTCATGCATCAAATACACAAACATGAATGAAAACTGATGAGCAAAAGAAAAAAAAAATGTTTTAAGTAAATTTATGATTTTGTGTTAGGCCGCATTCATAGCCATCCTAGGCTGCAGGTTGGAGCATTGACTAATACAGTAAATGTTTTGTAATTATCTGTTATTACCATTATTAATGGCAAAATCAGCAGGTATGGGCATAAACTTCCTTACGGTACTTTTTTCCTTGGCATTTTGGAAAACATTAAGACACGGAACGTCACACCATCCTCTACCTCACTCCCCACTGCTAAGCTTTGCACAATGTTCCTATGTCATCACTCTTTCATCAAATTTTACTCATCAACTCAGTGTTTAATGAAGAATCAGCCCATTTAATTTGTACATTGAATAAAAATACTTACTCAGTGGGCATTACACAGAAAGAATGTTTGTGCTTTTTTTGTTTTCTCAGTAATGCACATTGAAATCTTAGATGAATGGAGTTTATAATTCTGAAAGCAAGAACGACTCAGGATGGCTGTTTACATTCAAATAACAAAAAACCCTGGTAAATAAATCTTGATGAATCATGATACTAAAAGATAGACTATATTTACAAAAATGAGTCATTTCATGTGTTTTTTTCCTTAAATAAATTACAGTAAGTTATGTTTGTCGCAATTTAATGTAGTCTTTGTATCTCATCTCTAATTCATATAGCATTTTACATTAAATCAGAAACAGACAGAAAGAGACAATCTTTTTTTTTTTTGATATGTAGGTATTCTGTGTAATAAAAAGCCTGGTAAAAATAATCCAAGCAAAAATATATAGCTTTAATTTTGATTTGCTATAAACTCATATTATTTCTTCTATGATCAAGAAAAAGGATGTTATTTGAATTATTAAAGTTAACTTGCTCTGGGCCTAATCCATTTTTGTATTTCAAAAAAATAATCAATTGTTAAAACATGACCGGTCTGGTATTTCCCACAGTGTCAGTAAACGTATTCATTATTAAGATTTTAAGAAAAGTGTTTTTATAAATCCAGCGTTGTTGTAGAAGCTATAAAAAACTTACTAGTCCCTGAAGTAAGATTGCAAAACAAGCAAAAAAAAAGTATAGAATTATATTTCTAAAAACCTCATGGGCTTTGGCTTCGCTGCACCATTTAAAGTGACTGCATTTCTATATTCGGGACATTCCAAGAGCACTGCAATTCTCTCAGCTACAATTGTGTTTTCATTTTGGTCTCTTATATCTTTCTTTTTGTCTTTTACAGTTCCTAACTTTAAAAAAAAAAATTAAAGGAGGGATTAGTGCAAACTGTAAATTACCTTGTTCCTGACTCAGCTAAAGGAATAAGCCCCTGATGATCACTCCAATCTGACAGGAAAAGTACGCAGTTTGTGTCAGGGTGCGTGTCGCATGCCGTTGTGCTTGTGTTTAGGACAGGTAGCATAAGTGATTTCATTTGAAATATTCTGTAAAAATGTTTTAAGTAATGGCTATTATAAAATAAAACTTTAGAAATGTGTCTAAATAGATCTATTGCTCCTGAAAATAGACACTTCATATTATTTAAAGTGCAAATTAATACATTCTCAGATTAAAGACCAAGCGATATTTCTAAGCATGGGGATAAGTTTATATTTTCTGCTTTTAAAAGGTTTTGTTTCTTTTGTATTTTTTATGTTGTTTGTTTGGAATTTATTTCCGGTTTAATTTTCTTCTTAGACAATTCTCAACAGCCGCAGCCGAAAATTTTATTCTTTGTTTTCAGCGAATTGTTAATCCTCGCCATTGGCACTTTGCTAAGTCTCAGTCTTAGTCGTCCGAAGCGCACTCTCATTTCTGCACCTACCATCATAAGTGTTTAAGTAGATTATTCAACACCCAATATAGTGATATCAATATAGAAGGACATTCGTATGACCCTTCATTCAAATGTAATAAAATAATGATTTTTACATTAATTACGTCATTCTTAAAATTTCTGCTACATAACCTAGATTCTTAAATAGTATTATCAGTTAGTCACATAAACGTTTATGTCATTTGAAGACAGACTATTATAGTTTTTGAAAACATAGACAACACTTAGCTATTTATCTCTTAATTCCTTAATGAGAAAAAATAGAGACAAGGAGATAAATGAGGTAGGTTCTTCAAATTGAAATATATGTCTTCCTCCAGAAAACAGATTAAAAATAATATGTAACACTTGAAATCTGCTCAAATATTCACATCTTTGTCATTTCCACATATTAGTATTGAACATATTAGTATGTTCACCAAATTGGCTTTCTTCTCTGACTCAGATTATTACAAGGTTCTCGATCACATGAGGTTTGTTTCAGATGATTCTCTTGCAAGCAAGTGATCCCCAGGAATTCAAATACTTTATATTAACTACCCTGGAGTAGTAAATTGAATTCCATTTTACTGGTTGTCTTCAGGCAGGGGAAAGAACCCTATCAAAATTTTCCACTTAATACCCAAGCCATTACATTGTCTATTCTACTGATTTCCCAGAGGGAGGATGCGAAGACACTGTGGTCACCTCATCTGTTTTGGGAAGAGCTCATCCTGCCACTCTGGGAAACGTTTGCATTCTGAGGAAATTTTTATCTGCCTCGATCTCTTCCCTGTCCTCTTTGTGTCTTCCACTTCTGCTTCAGAGCAAGGGGTATACAGCTTAATTTTACTCATTCGTACCAAATTCATTCCCTCATCTGTTAAGTTGTTTCATCTCAGCTTGGTCTTGGCCATGTCATCGAAGGACAAGGATTCAAAGCCTTACTGTAAGTGTGTAGAATCCTATAATCTTTACCATAACCAAGATCTTAATGCCAAACCTTCTTAGCTTACTTTGATATCTCTCCCTCTAATAAAATGGCATTGTTTGACTCATTGTCACTTAACACCCTAACTTCAAAATGCTTTCCTGTCTTAAGCATTTCCCACCATTCCAGCACTGTTCCCACTGCATATCCCAGCTTAAAAATCACAACTATGGATACTACCAAGATACCAGAATTACCCAAATGTATACACATGCACATGTGTTTATATATATAAATAAAGGTGTAGTTTGTGTTTCTGCGAGGGGTACACTGTCAACCTCCACCATTTATATTTTGGGGGATGAAAAATAATTTTCCTTCTGCCCTTCTAAGTTTTGACATGAGACAAAGCAACAGGAGCAATTAACCAAATTTATTACATATTCACATATAGGAGTTTCATAAGAATACGGGACCTGAGGACTGACAGGGCAGTTAAGACTTATGTGCCATCTTGAGCTACTGAGAAGGAGGGTGGGGAGGCAGCGGTGGTTTGGAACTTCAAAAGGGAGGAAGGCAATTCACTAGAGATGGAAAACAAATGTTTGGTAAGCAAATGTTTGCTGAGCCATCTTTAACAATGAGACTCAGGACTCTGATCGAAAAGGCCTTACTCTAGGTCTTCCCTGTCACACACTAGTTGATATTAACTATATGATGATATCTCCCTTCCTGAGCAGATTCTATTCCTGAGCTTCCTTCCTGAGCTCTAGATTCTATTAGGCAGTATGGGACGATGTCAAAGGTTTTTCCTGAGTCCTTTTTTTTTTTAATAACCAGCTTAAAATAATATCTCAAAAATGGCACAATTTTAGGTGGCACTCTGTTCCCCCTCAATCGCTTTCTCCTAGGGAATAAAAACTGTTTGGTTATTTAACATTTGTTCATTTAATTTCTAATGCCTCAGAGTTAAGGACTGTCCTGGAAATGCAGTAACATTCAGCTGTTTATATTTGCACACATCGTTCACAAATATCCAACAATTCTGTTAGGTCAGGCACATTTAACACATCTGTTTCAGGACAAAATATCTAAAGGAAATTACCATTAACCATTAGAAATACTACATTGTTACTTATGAAAACTCTTAAATATCTCGATACTAATTTAAACCAAAATCATTTATACTACTATTACAAAAATCTGTGTCCAAGGCCAATTCCTTTCTACATAAGATAAATTATTTTTCACTTCACCAGAACTCTTGCTTGGAGCCATTTTCTTTAGCATTCTCAGAGAAGGTTTATAGAAACTAGAGGATTTTTGCTTTTTGTTTTGTTTTTGGTTTTTTTTTCACTCTTTTTTTTTTCATATCTTCCTTTTGTCATTTATCTATTTTTCTATTGTATAGTCCCTTTATTGCTGACAATCTTCAGGGATTTGTCCTGATTTTTCGCAAAAGCAGTCTCTCATAAAATGAGCTGCTTTCTTTGCATCATCCTCAGTCAAGCCTGGAAAGTGGAGTTCCCACAACATAACAGAGAATCTGACATTTAGGTTTGTACACAACAGTCCTATCTGACCCCCAGTGTTCTTCCTGCAGTTTCAGTTATCTCTGGCCAACTATGGTCTAAAAATATTAAATGGAAAAGTCCAGGAATAAACAATTTATAAGTTTTAAATTGTGCATTGTTCTGAGTAATATGATGAAATCTTTTGTCATCTGGTGCCATCGTGCCAGATACATGAATTTTCCCCTTCCCCTGTGTATCCACGCTCGTTACACAACCCACCTATTAGCCACTTAGTGAACATCTCTGTTATCAGATTGACTATCACAGTGTCACAGGCCTTCTGTTCCAGTGACCCTTATTTACGAAACAGTGGTCCCAAGGCACAAGGGTAGCAATGCCGGTGGTTGGGATAGGCCAAAGAGAAGCCCAGAAGTGGTGTCTTCAAATAAAAAGGTGAAAGTTCTCAATTTAATAAGGGATTTGAAAATTATATGCTGAGATTGCTAAGATCTACAGGAAGAACATTGCTTAATTTATAAATTAAACATCAACATAGATATGTATGTATTAAAAAAACATGGGGTTCTGTACTATTCATGATTTCATGTATCCATTGGGGAGTCTTGGAATATTCCTCCCATGGATAAGAGGAGATTACTATGAAAATAAGTTTATCTAGTGAAAGAAAGCTTACCTGCCTGGTATATCTGTTTTTATTTTCAAACTACTTCCTAGTTAAAGCAAGTTTACCTACCTGGCATACCTGTTTTCATTTTCCAGCTAATTTTCTTCTTATTGGCTGAATCCTGCAGAAGGATCTCCTTATCCTGGGTCTGTAGGTTCTGCCTTTACCTCTTAGCCATTGTTAGAGCCAAGCTTTTCACAAGGATCCTTCTCTCCTAAGCCACAGATGTTTTTGAAGTTAATTTTCTCTCTTTTGGAATAACTCCTTCTCTTTCACCATTTGGGTTAATGACCCTCAAAGACTGTTTGAGACATTGAAAGTACACCTCCATTTTTTAATGTGATGCTATTAAAGAATCAAACACGTGTTGACCTGAGAAGTTAGAAATTGATGAGTTCTACCAGAAACTTTTTTCCCACCTATCATGCTTGACATTTATTTTTTTAGTCTAGCTGAATCTCCTTTTCACCAGCATCTCATGAATACTTGCTTTTGACCCCTTATCTACACTCCCACTCCTCACATAACACAACCCTCCAGGGTCAGTGTGATGAAGGAAGGGCAACGTCGGTGACAGTTTCCCAGCGTACTCTGAACTACAACACAGAGTGCCAGGGGAGCTCTGCTTTGGGCCCAGGAATCCTGGACTTTCTTTCCATGCATCGATGCCTATTAAATTAACCAAAGCAACCTGGGCAGCTACATGATTCATTAGTTAGTATTAACCTGTAACAAAGAGATTAGTGTGTGTCTGGCAAGAAAGGGAGTGGGGAAGTAGGGGAATTGAAGAGGTTGGGGGGATATCTCTCTAAGTTCCAAATATTGGTTATGTTCTCCTTACATGGTCTTTAGCAGATATTCTTGTGAAATTTCTCCATGAACACTCTCCAAGGAAGAACTACTAAGATTGCTGTTTACTTCATTTATCTGTGTTTTTATCACCATGATAGTACTAGTTTAAAATGGTGGTTCTTTTATCAAAGCAAGTAAAAAGGTTAACTCCACTTGGTACAATCCCTACTAACTTCTCAGCTATGCTCACTTGCTTATTTATTTATTTATTTTTTTGATTAAAGAATGAAATCCATTCTTTGTTCCTATGTACCTTTTTTTTTCCTTTTGCTGATTATTTCTTCACCAAGGTGTCCTTCTCATTCCCATTCAAGTGCTATGCAGTTTCTCCTGTGTATATCAATTTACTTGTTTCTAATAATACTTGCTTACCTAGATGCCTTTTGTTTCCTCCTACACCATAGATATTCTTTTTGATCATTACTTCTCACTCTCAAAGAAACACAAATTGTTTATATTTGAGGAATGTATAAAAGAAGAAGAGCAAGAAATGCGGAATGAGAAGAGTTGATCAGAGTTTTTGAAGGCAAATCAAGAAGGCACTAAATCTCAAGATGGACACAATCGAGAAGGAAGTTGTTAAGCTTAGTATATAATGGGAACGATTAAGTAGTATGTTTAAAGAGAGGAGGTAATTGCAGTAGAATAATTTGAACGTGTAAATCCAATATCCTATATTCTTCAAATGTCTACTTCATACTGAACATTCCCAAGTACATACACAGCATATGGTTATTTTATAATTGACAATGTATTTACAGTGGTATGCACATCACTTAAAAAACAACCCAAACTTATGTTTTGGGTACAGTGTTAGATGCTTTACTTTTCTAGTTTTTAAAATATGGACAAATAACAAAAATTTTAAAAGCAAGTAATAGTGATGGAAATCAAAATAGAAAAGGAAGTCAAAGTCAGAAAGCCAAGCTGCTAGAGAGTATAGATGGGGCTGAGGACATTCTGAAGTAATAATCATACTTTGCAGGTCCATTTAGTCTGGAGCATTACTTTGAGGGAGGTGTAGGATTCCTTTTTAAAAGGTCAAATAATAATTTCATATGGCTGGCAAGCTTTCTGACTGAAGGCACTACCTTTCAAAAACTGTCGCTTTTCCCCCGTACACCCTTCAGCCACGACCCAGTCCTGGTTTTCTCCCTCTTCTGTGGCCCCTCTCACTTTAAACCTGGGATGGTCTCTGTAGCCAAGAGAAAGCAGCACAGATAATGAGAGGAGGCAGCACCTCTGAGCTGCACCACAAAACCTGTGAGGATCTGTCTGGGTTATTTGGAATTCTCAGTCTTAGGACACAACCTCCGGGAACACAGACACCATCTCTTAGGGAGCGCAGGCCACACTGAGAATTTATGGTCAGGATCTCCAATGGACAATCCTTGCTAAGCCAGCCAGTTGATAGCCTCAACTGCCAGCCTAGTGAGTGGGCTGCGTTGGGCTTCCTGGACAGTCAGACTTTCAATGACAGCAGTCTCATCTAACAACTGATTGCAGTTGCTTGAAAACCCCAAGCAAAGCCCACTCAGATATGTTTAGCGATCCACTAGTCATGGCCAGTAAAAATGTACTGTGTTTCGAGCCACTAAGTTTTGAGTGTTTTGTTATGCAGTAATAGATAATCAAAACACACCTTAAATTGAAGAGTCATTGCAAAACTGTCATTTCCCTCCAGTGTTCAATTCCATGGCCATTCTGAACAAGCAAACAGACAAGAAAATTTTTTCAAAAACCCTGGAAGACACAACTGAAGTTGTATGAAGGAGACTTCCAAGATTTAACAACTAATTACTTCAATGCAGATAATACAGTTTTCATTTTATTGAAGTTATCTTTGGTCAGGCTGTGTTGGTTTACATATGGGAACACAGCTGACTGTATAAGAAATAACTGAACTATGATGAAATTCACAAATAGTTCATTTTAAATGCCATATTACTGGTAAAGTTCCCATTGCTTGTCCTAAATTTTTTTTTTATAATGTACCTTTTCATCCTGATACTGGCTGTCAGATAGATTATATCTGAGTAAATTCCCTTCTCGGATTTTATGGAAGCATAGTTTTCTGTAGTTTTGTTTTGTTTCTTGGTATATATTTTAAAAATATATTGTGTCAGTTTTATTTTATTTGTTTCTCTAGTTTACATTTGGTAAAAATGACATATCTTTACAAAAGTACTAATATCCAAAATTAAATAATAATTACACAGAATGAAACATTGTACCACAAAACACTTAAATTTTGAGTTCATATGCAAAATTTCTTTCCAATATTTTGTTTCATATATACTTTTTATGCATATTAATGATTGTAAACATGTTTTCCTGACATTATGTATGCTATCACATTATAATTTTAGTGTCTTTGTGATATTTTATTTTATGGATATATAAAAATATATTTAGAAGTCCTGCATCGTATATTTTCATAATTATGAAACAGGTTAGAAAGTATCAAATTTTGCATTTTAAAACTAATTTATATATAAATTTAAATAATTAGCTAGAACACTTATACTTTAGGAATAAGTATTATACAACTAATCTGCTCTCATCCTTATTTTTAAAAATATCCCAGAATAAATACCTGTTAAAGTAGAAATAAATGCATTTATTCTATTTTGTCTATTTCAAGAACATTCTATTAATGAATATAAGAATTACAAAGGCATATTATGTCTCACTTATTCAATCAAAACAAGGAATAAATGTATTTATTCAACTGAAATAAATGGCAGAGAAAAGAAATATAAGTGATTGATCTATTACAAAGTCTTTTATAATAAGAAATTAACATTTAATTGCACATGTATTTTACTTTTAGTGTGCCAGAGAAACACTAAATTCAAATTTATATCTCAAAAGGTCTATAGGAATAGGAATTGAATCATTTACTAAATTATTAAATTGTACTCTTAGAGTCATTAGCTTAAAAAGTTTATTATTAATCTATGCTATCACAGGATTCTTTCCATATTTAATATTCTTATCAGATTCTTCCACACAGTTTCTGAAGTTTATAAAAGGCTTAGAAATGACATCATAACAGGACAGTTTTTGTTTTTTTTACAGGTTAGTTTATTCACAGGACAGAATTATGGGCAAAGCCAAAAAACACCTTCAGTATTTCACATGCCCACATTACAGTGATTGCTTCCTTTTTATTCCTTTGTGAAATGAGGTGGTGGAAATGTAAGCTGTAAATGTGACTGTGTTAGTAAAAGAAGAGCGTGCTCATTTTATTCTTCAACTTAATTAATTTATTTATTTTCCTGTCTATCTGATTTACTTATTTATTTAAACTATCTTCCATGGCTTCTTTGCTTTGTAGAGAAGGGCTTAGCATGACGTGATTTTAAAAAGTCAGATTTCTAGTCACTCTATTGATAACTTTGCATACAAAGGGTTTTCACCACAAGTTATCAGGTTTTTCTGATGTGCCTGAATGTCCCACAGAGACTCACTCTCAAAATCCCGAAAACTGAGTTCATCTTAAAAATGTGTCCTTCTCCTTCATTGCTCATCTTGGTGAATGATACCTGTCATTGAATCAAAGCCATGGGGTCTTCCTAGATAAAGTGAGATTACTACACTAGATTTTAACTGGATCAACTTTTACTCCATTCTATTATTATTGAACAATATTCATAAAATTGAAATCCATTCATAATATTCCCTTGTTAAAAGTACTTATTGATAGTCCCATATTCAAAAGCTACAATTCAAAACCTTTAACATATTGTAGAGGAAATCAAGGCTGATACCAAAGATGAAATGCTATTTGCCCTGACAAATGCTGTAGATATTGAGACACCATTTGCCCTGACAAATGCTGTAAATGCTTATCTCCCACCTCTGTAAGCCCCTTGGCCCCAAATCTATACCACACCCTTCCCCCACTTGGCCCAGCATAAGAGGGATGCGGGGCTATTGTTCTGGGCTCAGAATTTGGAGTTTGTCTCCTCTGGGCCTGTGCACATAAATAAAGATCGTGCTCCTAACCCCTCAGTGTCTGGTCGCTTCATTTTTCCGTAACAATATAAGTACCTTCACCATACTATTTTTCCTTAAATTTCTCTCTACTACTCTTCATATACACTTGTACTAGTTAGGATTATATTTTGCTCTAGTAACAAATACTCAAAAATAGATGTTTTAAAACAAATAGCAGTTTATTTCTCACACACACTCACACAAAATACATACAACTAGTTGCATCCCAGGCAGCAGGATGGAGAAAGATACAATACTGTTCGTGTTTCCTTTCTTAAAGATTCTTCTAAAGGACACAAAACCAATCTCCACATGTATATTTTTGGCCAGAATTTAGCTGTGTAACTTTACCTAGATTTACAGAAGAACCAGAGAGTTTTGTGATTGGGACAGTCAGAGAACATTAATAGAGAAATAGAAGAGAGAGAATTAACATTCGGTAGGTAACTGCAGATTTTGCTACAGCATTTCTAACCAAGATACATAGAATGATCTGCCTTCTGAACGTATCATGACGTTTCACGGAGACTCACGGCGCCCTGTCTGGGCTTATTCCTCCTTCGTCCTATTTATTCCTCAGAATCATCTGGAGTCTCTCCAAGACACTTTATGCGATACTCAGACTCTTGTATAATAAGTTAGTGCTCTATTTATGCTTCTCATTTGGTTTTATTAAAAAAAAAATGTTTAATTTTAAACATAAAAGTATGCATTTTGTTAGCATTATTTGCTTGTTTTACTAAATTTTATATTCTTAGTCAGACTCAAAAACAAGGTCTAACTGGAATTATGCAAACATAAAGGGATGCAAGATACCAGAAAAGCTGATGAGGAGGGAATTTTTACTCTTATATTGTAAATCTGAGAGAAGGCAGTAAATCAAATTCTGAGAAATATTATTTTATATATGTGATCTTTCACTTCTTCCCAGTTTTATAGAATGACCTATAAGGAAAAAATAATGTCTTTTAAATATGTCTTACTTTTTTCTATATAAAATAAAAGTTAAACTTTTGTGTTTTTAGTTTTTCCTAAAATAATTGTGATATAAAATTAAAATCTGCTAATGGCTTTTTCTAAATCAAAATACATGAAAAACATAAAAACCTCTTGTTAGAGCAGGAGTACTTATAGCAATTAGACATTTTATATGATGGCTTTATTTAGTTTCTGAAGCCCAACAGAAAAGAAATACTTGATTACATGTGACTTCATAGTATATCTTTCCAGACAAAGGACCAGTAGCTGCCACTGATGGTATTCCATAAAATGCAGGAACTGCACTGATCCTAAGAATGAGACTCATTGGGTTCAGAATATAGCAAGAGATACATAGTAAAAATCACGGTGCTTCTAAAAGAGTAATGAGAGTTGGGTAGAAGTAACCTTAGTAGCACAGAATAGAAATGTGACCCTGACCCAAATCTGTTCCATTTATACGCCAGTAAACTGAAGTATGAACCAAATATGTAATAGAATATAGTAAATCTTTCTAATCAGATAAAAATGTACAACCATAAAAATGCATTTCTACTGCCACTCAGCTTAAAGAAGATTGTTAATCATTGAATTTTAAGTATTATTTCTTTTGTGTGTAAGACTGGTGTATTATTTAATTATTTAAACACACCAAGAATGATTTTCAGCTAAATCTTACAGGTAAAATTACCTGTACTATTTACACATCCTCGAGCAAGTGCATTTTACAATTGAAGGTGTGAGTTTCCTTAAATCCAAACTTTTTCCTTTTAGTGGTTACCTAGTTGTTTTCCATTCTTACTTCTCTTAGTACCTGAAATACATAATGTGTATCAATTTCTTTCTGAGAAATTTTAATTTGTTTTCATTTTAACTAAAAAAGAAAAGCATTAAGAATTAATGTTGTTAATTAATTAACAGCAGAATTAATTAGGAAATGCACAAATAACATTTAATATCTATTGATATCCATGCCAAAAGAAATAACACAAAAATTTCTGATTGAATATAAGAAAAGTGATTCTAAATATGAAGGTATTATATACATCAAATCTTCTTTAAATTTCAATAATTAAGATTTGGCAAAAATTAAAAAGTAATAGGCCAATTAAAGGTTAACTTAAAATTATTTTTAATGGGTACAAAAATTATCTGTAATCAAATACCAAAATACATTCTTTTAAGGGAGAATAGTTTTATGACTTTAGGTTAAGTCATTTTTATGCTACCTTATAAACATCCTTCTGTATAAACAACACCTGAAGAACATGATAATAATAATCATTCTAATTAACTGTTGACGGCTCCCTAAGACTCTGAGCAGATCACAGCCTGTGGACCTTGTGGTTCAGGGGCTATGGACTGGACTTTCTATGCTCACCTAGGACCTACCACTTAATATATATCTGGCCGTAAGCAATTCTTTTAACTCTTAATATTTTAACTAGAACAGCTTTAATTAGGTCAACTTATTATATGTAACAGAATGTATAGAATATATACCAATATTTTTACATGTTTTTCCATATTTCATATTTCTCATAGTTTAAATGAATGGTTTTTCTAAGCTATGTACTCTTCCCCCTCTCTCACTTCTCCTCAAATATTGTTGATTATAATGCAGTTTTGAGCAAGCCCGATATTTGCAAAATTAATCAGAATTTATTCCAACTTTATATAATGATTTCAGTGGTAAATTTCATAAAAGATTGATTCCAATGTTTCTCATTTAACAGCTATTTCTACATGCATATTAAACAGTCTATAATTACTGCACAGGAAAGTATCATAACATAGCTCTCAGATTTCAAAAAATACCAGGAAAAAACTAGCTGAAATTCAAGTGAATAGAAATCAATCTATTTCATCTTAGATCAGGCATTTTCCAGAGTGTAAGATGTTTCTCTTACACACTGCCCACATCCTTGTAAATGTCTCCTTTATTAAAACATCCTCAAATTATTTTTAATTTGTGTATGCCATTTATTGTCTGCTGTGACTGATCGTTATCTGTTATCACTGATTCAATAACTAGCACCAGAAGGGGCATCATGCAACCATGAAAACAGGAGACTGGTCTGGTTTTCTCACATGCGCAAGTAGTACCGGGGCAACACCATTGCTGTGGTAACGGCACACCTACAATCCCTGACATGCAGCTTCATCATAATTATTCAAATAATTCCTGGCATAATACAGAATGAACTATAAGAGGAGCACAAGGTGGTAAGAATTTAAATGGCTGTGATAATTAGGTACCATGGTAACAAGGATAAATACAAAGTTGGATAGGCAGTTGGCTTCCTCTGAAATTCCCAGAGAGCACGTATACGAAAAAAAGAAAACTGAAAAGTTATAAACTACAACCTGTGCCTAGAGCGAGGTGACTTCCACAGCTTTGAAGATGCCTATTCACCTGTAGTCATCAGGCAGGTATAGTTAAGGACTAGCCTGTATCTAATTGTAAGGGCAGAAAAGTTGCAATTCCTATCAAAGGCTAAATCCTACTACATCATGTATGCTAAAGTAGAAGTTGCCAAATTATGTATCTTTGGTTACCCCCTCTTTCAATAAAGAATGTGTTGTTGAAATAGTCACAACATTGGTTTACATAATACCAATGGCAAAGTTGACAGAGTGGAGTTGTTTCGGCAGAGCCTGTGTGGTTCACAACACATAAAATATTTACCTTGCTCTTTAAACAAAATGTTGGCCTTGACTGGTTCTTTAAAGAAAATGTTGGCTCAATGGATTGAGTGCTGACCTGTGAGCCGAAATGTTGACAGTTGAATTTACAGTCAGGGCACATGCCTGGGTTGTGGGCCAGGTCCCCACCTGGAGACATGTGAGAGGCAACCGATTGATGTATGTCTCAGACATTGATGCTTCTCTCTCTCTTTCTCCCTCCCTCTCCCTCTCTCTAAAAGTAAATAAATAAAATATTTAAAGAAAATATTTGTGAACACCTGTGCCATGAGTGGGGCCCTGGGAATGGAATGGAACCTTTGAGCAAATGCAGATAATTCTGAGAAAGCTTGTCTCCAAAATTTGTGAACTACCATCACCTACAAAGGCAAGAGCATGCCGACTTTTCAGGAAAACAACCTGTTTTGATATAAGTGACTTACAGAGGGAAATGACTGTTTTATAAGTACCTATACCACCTGTCATGTAACAAGACCTAAGTAACCCTAAGAGAAGTACAAGCAGACAAAGGCTTCACACACACACACACACACACACACAAATCTAAGAACAATTTAATACATACTAGAGAGTCCTGAAGACCATACTGGGGAGCAGGAGTTAGATAAAAGGTAAATGAAATATTAGGTTCAGTTTAGACAAATCACTAGTATGGGTGTACTTATCCAGGTTTTGGGATTTTATGTGTTGGTTCAATCTACGGGGAGTGCTGTTAATAGTCTATTAGGTTAACTAATTGAAATCTGAACTCAATAGTGACACATAGTCAATAAAGTTAAACTGTTGGAATTTCTCTTACATACTATAGAGAAAGGAGCTTCAAGTCTCAAGCAATGAAAATGTACGAATTAATCCGTTTTGAGCAACTAATCAGCCATCTGCTAACCATAGCCCCCGGAAAGACCCAGAAGAAACACCCTTCCCCAAGGCATTCAAAGTGTATTGACCTGGAACAATGAGCTTCTTTGAAGAATTCTGTGGGGTCGTGCATCCTCTGGGCTAGCATGAGAACTGCAGAATTAATGATACCGTGAAGAATGATGGTGCTTCCTACCTTGTTCTCAGTTAACTTGTTGACTTAAACAGTGAAACTGTGGCACAGAAAAGTAAATTAATTTGAAATTAAACCAGTTGGTTTAGAAATAGTGGCAGGAGCCTAATCAAGGCGGTCTAAACCCTCACTCCCAGTTTCTAATATGCGTATTGCCTTTCAGACAACAAAGAAGTTAGTCAGCAGAACTGGAAAGTGGCTGTCTGTATCCTGAAAAGCAAAGGTAGCAGCATTCAATCCTGTAAAATCCTCAGATTTTCAGATGGGAAGTGGACAACAATGTGTTTTTCATTTAAAAAGAGATAATTAGGAATTTGGAGAGTTAATTTAGTATTTGGCTGCAAAAGTGATAAATTATAACTCATTTTTTGAATGGAGACTCAGAACTTTTATTTATTTATTTATTTATTTATTTATTTATTTTGGTTTCATTATCAAGTGAAGAATTCAGTTTGAATGTCAGGATATTTTCAGCGAAATATTTTTATGGAAAGTGTTCATTTGAGCCAGGCACTTACATGAAATGTCAGTTATATAATTCATATAGAAAATTGGAGATGAGGATGACTATTATGAAATAAGATATGAGAAGTATTATAGTATAATAAAAAATTGACTTTCTCAACTATAAAAATAAACTACTAAGTTTGGGGAACTCAACTCTAGTCATGAAATTGTACCTAGAGTACAAAGTTTATCCATTTATGGTCTTAACAATGAGGTTTGCTACCTTAAGGAGAGAAGAGATTTTGCAAAGGAATTGAAAATTCTGAAACTTCCCTTTATGATTTCTAGGCATATTGGTTAAGAGGGCAATCCAAGGAGGGATGTGGCCTCTATCTTCCCTGGAGTGAGGCTAGATGAGTTGGGGAAAAAAGCAGAAGTGAAGTGACTTTTGTCCCTGTTTTAGAGAGGACAGTGAGGATTTTGGACTCCTATGATCTGAGAAGGGGTAAGGATTGAGCACTCAGTATCTTTGAATTAAAAGAGAAGGTAACATTGCATTTAGTTTGTAACAGTGGAAAAATGAAACTGTGTATTGATATTTGAAAGTGACTGGAAAAGTTGCAGATCTGTGCAAGCATTAGTCAAAGTGAGGGAGGATGACTTAACTGCTGTGACTTAGAAGGACAACAGAGATTTAAAACAAAAAGCAAAGCAGTTGTTCTTGCTTTACACCCACTGAAGTCCACTGCCTTGATAAACATAAAGGATAATGCCCAATGGAAACTTCAGCTGCATGTTTGCATGCGGTCCCTGCAGAATGTCCCTGAGTTATCACATTGTAAGCTTAGAACAAGTATTTGTTTCAAGAAATTGAGGCTCATTTGTTAATTTACTCTCAAAAGGTACAGTTTATTATACATACATAAGGCAAGGATTTCATTCCCAATTTCCCTGACTCAGGAAGTCATCTTTCTGTATTTTACTACATGAAAAATGACATAATAATCATTAATATCAATCCTTGGACTGAAGCGGTCACTTAGTTGCTTTAACTGTCAATGAAAGCACTTCCAATAAGAGTCCAATGAATGACACATAGGTAATTCAGTATAAATACAGTCACCTTAACTTACTTAAAAATGACAGTATAGCACAGAATCTTGTTCCTGGCTTTCTTTGAACTGTTTTTGTTTTCATGAATGATAAAATTTAAGCATAGAAAGTGAAAATGGAAACATTTTCTCATGCCATCAATAATTTAGTTAATATAACTTATGTGGAGTTGAACTGTATTCTCCAAGGAATGAAGGGAAGTGTGGGTTCCCAAAGCATGCTCCTCTTTCCACTCAGACACACAGCTGGGGGAGGTAGTCCCCGGTGAGAGCCCGGAGTTTTCTTCATTCCTTTCTGGTGTATCTATCAGGACTCTTGGGAATTGTGACTAGCACACGTACTATGCAACGTGTATCTGACCACTTTACCTAGAATGTATTTGATTCTGAACATTTTAAATCATACACTATTTGTAAGCTCAATTTTATGCACTACCAATTGGGTCAGTTATAGGAAACTCAAGGGGAAAACATGTTGGTATTTTGAGGAAAAAAAGTATATTTAAATCAAGAGACAATGTTGAATTACTCCACCTATATGAACATCATGATAAAGATGGCTTGTATATAACAACAGTTGTCATATTTTTAGCATGTGAATCACAAAATAACTACTTTCAAAATGTGTGAATAAAGAGATTCCTTTTGCAGTTTCTAGCAATTTATGCCAATTAAGTTATATATGTGCATTGTAGATTAAACTACTTTACTCTCTTCTTAGCTACTTCGTTGGAATTAGGTTAACTTCCTATATACAATGTGCATTCATTTTCTTGCCATTGTAACTGGCTACATCATGCTAAGGTAGTATCTGTAATAATGTATTATTCATTTTACTCAGTTACCTATGTTGAAGTTGAAGTGCTTCTACATTTCGCTCTGCATCTTAGCTGGCAGCAAAGGTTATTTAAAGGAGAACCTCTTATAGTTGTTATGAATAAGTTGAATGAAGAACCATGTAATACAATATTGTTCTGACTTTTCACATAAACTATAAGAAATGATGATTAGTAAACTGGTCCTCTGCAAAATGTGAAATGGAGAGAAAATGAACAAAATCTCAGGGTAATCTATTTTCACCTACACTTAGAATTCCAAGTCCAATTCTGGGCATTTTCATTTATGGAAAACATCATAGAGATTTGAGAAGGAACCTGAGAAGAGTAACAAAGTGATAAGTGTTTGGAGTATCCTGTAAGAGTTCCTATTTTAAGGAGACTTAATAAATGAAGGAAAGGAGGAAGAACTTTATTTTGCTCTCCAGACTTTTACAGAGGATATTGAAAAATGAGCACTGTTCATTTACTGATTTACCTGTTCATACAGTTTTTAACAGAGGTAGATGGAAATTAAGGAGTTGTATCCTTTAAACCAATCAAAGAAAATAATCGCTTTATTCTTAGCTACCCTATCTTACTGAAAACAAGCCTCCCATGCAATCATTGAGATAGATTTTTACAAGACATACTTAGATTTTTCTCTCCTTTTAAAGATTTAAGGTGTCTTGGAGGAAAAATAATTTTACCATGTTACCTGAGTTAAAATTGGGATAAAATCTTTTCCTGAAAAAAACAATTTGTGATGTAGAAAAGAGAATAGGGTAGATGCAAACATTATTCACTTCAAAACAAATTCTCTGGGCCTTCAGGATCTCAGCGCCAATGTTAGCCCACCCACATCTCTGTATGAATTACAAAATCGCACTTCTTCTTGACTAGCGTGCCTCCATGTCCACCCGATAAGGACATCAGGGACTGATTATGTGTCCCCAGTAACTGTTGTCAGAGAACAACTAACAAAACTGGAATGTCACCAAGTTAAACCAGTTCTGAGACCTTGTATTTTTTTATTGATTCAAGAATTGTATTCATGTGTTAACAATTATGTTTATATACACCTTATCTTTCAATTTAGATTGAAATGAAAAAAAAAGAAACTATGTTCTACATATCTTGGATTCGGCTAAGAAGTTGAAAAATGATGGTCTTTAATTACGTAGTAAACTGTTATTGCCAATTAAAAAGTCTTCTAACAATAAAAATAATTAACCTGTTGTAAGCTATTTCAAATAATCATAAAAACTCACCTCATGGGCATCATATAACACTATCCATAGCCCATGTAATATAACCATTTCTATATATTTGGTAACTAAATCTAGTGTCCAGTGGGGTGTTCTGTACCTACAATATTCAATAAATATTTTTACTAAAAATAAAATACTTATTTAAAAAGCAAGAAAGTATCAATATATATAAATCGTTTTTTGAATGTCAACATACAAGGCCTGCCCAGAAAGTATCCAGTCACATAATATGAAAAATAGGGACATTTATTAAAGAAGATACAAAATACAGGAAACATTGTACATAGGACAATGACATCTCAGTCTCCTTCAATGTACGCACCTTGGGATCTCACACAGTTCTCCTAACTGCAGCACAATGTTCCCTCTTCTCTGGTAGCAGAAGCCACTGGAAGAATTTTGCCATGAAACATTTCCTGCCAAGATCCTGCATCAAAATCTCAGGTGCAGTAGTTTTGGGAATCCCCAGATCAGTTCTAGTTCTCACACTGTCAGTCTCCGATCACTGTCAGTTGCAGCCAGTACAAGTTCAGCATTCTCAGGTATTCTGCTTGTTGCGGGCCTTCCAGAACTTGGATCACTTTCAACATATTCTCGACCATCTTTGAAGCACTTGTGCCACACTTTTATTTGTGCTACACTCATTACATCATCCCTGAAAGGTTTCTGAGTCACCCAAACAGTTTCCACGGGTGATTGTTCAAGCTTAACACAAAATTTGATGCATATTTGTTGCTCTACTTGCTCAGTCATTTTGAATATGACGGGCACACAGTACATGTGCTCACTGAAGGGCATCTACTGCCCCCAATGGCTACTACAGTGAAGTCATCTTTGTTCGAGCATGCACATCCCAGTCTATTCTCCTTGGCTGCCAGGTTATGTGGATGTCATGAGAACTGTTCTCATATGAACAATGGCTGAAGTTTTTCCAGACAGACCTCGTGTGCCAGTTTTATCAAGTTACTTAACCAATCCATATTTGACAAGTGTATGTATATTCAAAAACAGTTTTTGTGTGTTAGTTTGGCTTGCTTAATTAGGCAGTAATATGTGACTCACTTTGAAAACTTCAGTTAAAGCCTCAATAAAACATTTAATTAATTTCAGTGAATTCAATTTCCCAAACTCTTTTGCAGACTGATTAAATTAATTTTGGAGTCCCTATCATGTATCAGGGACTAGGTTTAGTTTTTGATGTTAGGGATTTAACAGTGAATAAAACTTAATCTCTGACCTAAAGAACTCACAATTGGCTCTTGACAACATAATTTTTATGAAATGAGTTCTTGAGAGGAGTAAAAATGATCTTTGCCCTAATGCTTCCTAGCAATAAATTGGCTACTCAGAGTTTGTCCTAATTCCAAAGTCAGCTTCAGAAGGGAAATTGGAAGTCTGTTAATACAGTTCTCCTGATTTCTGAATTCTGACAGCTTAATGCAAATGTTCTAGACATTTTCCCATTATTTACAATGGTAGTTTTAAAAAAAGCATACATGGATACTTTGGTTACAAGAAAACACTTTTGAAAGAAACAAATAATCAACAAGAACAAAATCTGAAAGTCTTTCTAATACAATTGCTAAGAATGAGAATGGAAAATACCTAGTTAAAACAGTTCTGTCATTAACTGAAAAAAAATATTAATTTCGAGCAGATCCACACATTTCTTCTCTTGTGCTTCACACCGTTGTTCGTAGATATGAGGCATGTCCACAGGACCATGGGGAAAGCATTCCAAGGACCCACACATGGGGGACTGGGGTGTAGTAAAGTAGGTTGGGGTTTTTGTGTTTTGTTTTTTATTTTTGGTGTGGAAGGCTACCCGTATGTTTTCAATGTCCCACTTCTGCCTGTCCCGCCTTGGAAGAAGCCCAATCTTGCCTTCAGCATGGCCAAAACAAAAGCCAAGGTCCAGAGTTTCTACTTCATATTAGAGCTTAGTTCTTCATAGTCCACACAGTCTTCTGCGGGATCTGCTAGCTGCTGGACTTGCATGGTGGTGTGATCCTGAAGGAGAGGGCATTCGCACAAACAGGGCAAGTGCATCACCGAATAGGAGAGAGAGAAAGGGAGAGAGAGGTGTGCTTGTTTGTTTCCCTGGGATTATGTTAGCTGGGGTTTGGACACACCAGGTGCTTTTTCAAAAGAACCAATCAACTTCCTAAGCTTTTGAGGGCTTTTCGATGGGTTAATCCCCTATTTACACTGACAGTTCTCTATGGTCAAGCACCTTCCCCTGCATGGTCCAACAATCTGGTACTGGAGAGAGTGAAGGAGGAGTGTTAATCCCCTTGGTGGAGAAGTGCTGTGATGCCCTTATGTGTGCAGCTGTAGCTTCTTGATGAAGCAAACAGGCTCCTTCTCCCCAGTTTATCAATCTCAATATCTAATTTGCTTTTCTTCCTTTCTTGTTAATAATTAGCTAACTACTTACAGTAACAATACCATCAAACCAGTTTAAGAAGTATTCCCAGTAGAATTGCCAAGATGTGGAAGCAGCCCAGGTGTCCACTAGTAGATGAGTGGATAAAACAGCTATGGGACATTTACACAGTGGAGTTCCACTCGACCATAAGAAAGAAGAAAATTTTACCCTTTGCAACAGCACAAATAGACCTGGAGAACATTATGCTAAGTGAAATAAGCCAGTCAGAAAAAGACAAATACAATGTAATTTCACTCATGTGTGGAATCTAATGCACAAACTGAACTAACAAACACAGCAGAGAGAAACTCATAGATGGAGAGCAGATGATAGTTAGTGGGTGAGCGGAGGTTAGGGGGTGGAAGGATTGAGCTAAAAAAGAAAAATGACTCATGGACATGGGCAACAGTGCGGTGACTGCTGGGGGAGGGAGGTGTAAGGGAACTAAATGGTCATGGGAAAAATACAACAAAGACCAAAAAAGTATTCACAGAACTTTATAGTTCAAAAATCATGGTACTTTACACTGTGTAAGTTATTTATTTATTTATTCATGTACTTATTTATTTTTGAAAGTTAGTCAAACTGATAAAAAGGTGATTGAAACACTTTTATAAATTAAAATATATTTATGTCCTTTTACAAATGTACCTACATAGACCAATAAAGTATGGATGATGGTAAAGGAATGATGAAGAATTGAGACAGGAATGTTTTAACCTTTGTCTTTGGTTCCATAAAATGTACCTGTGAGCAGCTGCATTTATAGGCTTTGAGGAAGTTTAGGGATAACTTCAGAGAAATCTTAAACTTATTATGTAAACAAAGCCCAGAATGGCCTCAGCAGTGATCCAGATTGTCTTAAAATTCTTAGATCTCAGTGTCACTTTCAGGCTTTTGCCCCAGAAATTACGTGATTTTTGTGTAATCGCATGTGAACTGTAACCCGGTTTTTGATTGTCTAAAATATATAAACCTAGAGTGATATATTATTGAGATGCTGAATTTTCCTTTAATGGAAGTTTAGGAATCTGCATTGATTATGTGAGTCTACCTCTCCTTTCATATTTTCTTTCTGTAATTCAGAGGAAACCCATAACTTACATTTTTACTCTATCTTTCTTTACTTTACAAAATGTCAATGAATGAAACTTTAGTAATTACAGTTTCTAGAAGCAAGAATATCGTTAGGGTTTTGATCCTCGATAATTAATAACGTCGTGGACCATCTGACCCCACCTGGTGCACTTTGCCATTTGACACAGGAAACTTCCATTTTTACTTCTGCAATTGACCTTAATTCATGGGAGTTTTCAGAAGTATGGATTGTGTCATTTTGTAGAAGATTTAAATAAAGGGAAAAACAGAAGTAAGAATAAGTTTCCTACCTAACCTCCTAGAGGAACAGGGGCCATCTAATCTTCAGAACCACCTTTTGGATGATTATAACATAATTAGAAATTTTATTCTTCTTTGGGAGACTCTCAAAAATTAGAACTCCATGATATCACATTTAGTAATGGCCTAAGAAAAAAAAAGAAGCTTTCTATTGTGCAAATTTAAAAATCCAATTAGATACGCCTCCTCTAGAATTATATTGAAACTTCATTCTACACCCTTTGGGAACACGCTTATATTCTAATTACCTATTTTATTTTCTTTTGTAGATTCAGTTCTTCTTAAATTTGCTCCCTGTAAAGTCATTCTTTATTGTATGATGCTTATTTCCCACAAATCGTGTTCCAGAAATCAAAAAATGATTGTAATCTGTCCTAGTCTAATACGATCAGACTTACTTACTTACTTACCTACTCTTATAAATTCTTTGTCACCAAAACTAACAACTTCTGTGTGCCTATTAAATCTACTATAACTATCTTACAATAATTTTTAATTTAAAGTACAGTAAATCTTTGAAAATATTTTTTCCTATTTGAGATAGAGAACAATGATTAAATTCTTGATTGTTATTTCTACAAAATAGCTTGCTTGTTTCTGTTTCCACATGCATTGTGTATATTTGCCTTCTAGTTTCATCCCAGTTCTCTTTTGGCATGAGTTTTATCGGTCCCTTGAATATGTCAGGTTATTCTCCCTAGATGCTTTGCAGTTTGAATTTTTACAATTTGAGCCTGAGTTCCGACAACGTTTTCCATATTTCTAGCCTGTTTTGTTGAAGCTGCATTATTTTTTGCTCTCTTCCCTTTGTTAACATGTACCAATTTAGAAGTACCTGAAAAATTATGTTTATACCCTAATCTAGTTCTTCTTCCAGAGCTCTAACAATAGAGTCGATATTTTTGACTTGTACAAAAGAGGATAAAATTTTAAGTTAGTGTTTAGAATAACTTAACCACAAGTATAACCTTACACCTTTAAAATAAAAATTTGATTTTAAAGTCTTAGCTATGTAATTATCGTGAATATACTTCTTTAAACATTTTCACAATGTGTTGAATATGTTAAGTACTGAAACGGCAACCTGAAAATTTATCTTTTAACCCTTTTTACTAAATGAGAGCCTTTTATTTTGGAATTTGAGGAAATGGTCATTGTCAAGTTAGACAAAATATTATCAAATGTAATAGGTTACACTATGCAGATTATTTTTAAATAACTTCATCACTATAATTTTATACAGATGATATGTTTGATAGCAACTGAAATCTATCATAAGAAGTCCATATTTTAAGCAAAGTATAAAGACCTACCACATTTCGAAGCAGTTTGTAAAGCCCAGTCACTACTTTACAGCAAGGTCCTTTGGTGACTTTATTAGGATAATCTATACTTAGAAGTATTGTTTACACACATACTATATAACCATATTTCTGGCATTGCTTTGCTAAAGACTGGTGGTGAATAAAGAAATTCATTTGAAAAAGTATTTATGCAGTTTCAGTGGGAAAATTATGTCCTCATATAAATGTTTGCTTTTCTCAAGGAAAGTTAAGTCAGCATCATAATATTTATAACTAAAATGTTTTCATTCAATCTTGCAAATAATTTCCCTAAACTACTTGGTCTTCCCAAGTATGTGCATCCAAATGAATTTCCTAATGTCACCCCTTTCAAATCTTTCCCATCTTCTCTCCCTGTTCTTGATTTCATTAGACTCCTCAAACCAGTGTCTGCCTCCCATAAAGAGGTTTAGACTTTCCCACTATTTCCCATTAAAATAACCAGAACAGAAGTGAATGTACAAGAAAGATACTGCATTTCGCATTAGGCCTGCTGCTTAACTCTCCTTAGACCTGTGATTTCCTTTCAGGAGCTGAGGTCGTAGAGTTGTGTGGTTTTTCATACCAGCCTTCACTGGTTTCAGTTATCATCAAGTCTGGTAGCTGAACAAAGCAGTTAGCAATAGACGGTGTGATTCCTTTATATAGTTTTCTTTCTCTGAATTTTGACTTCTAAATTTTTTAAAAATAAATATGTAAACACTGACAAAATAAAGGCAGAAAATGTTATCTCATTTTTTTTAACTCCTCTCCCCCATAGTATTTTCCTGCTTATCATAGACATTTCCAGTTTTTGAAAATGATCTTTCATGAAAACTTACTTAAAAATTCAACATTAGAAAAAAATGTTTTAGCCCTTGTTGGTGTGGCTCAGTGGACTGAGTGTCGGCCTACGAACCAAACAATTGCCAGTTCAATTCCCCAGTCAGAGCACATGCCTGGGTTGCAGGTCAGGTCCCCAGTAGGGGGCATGCAAGAGGCAACAACGCATTAGTATTTCTGCCCCTCTCTTTCTCCCTCCTTTCCCCTCTGTCTGAAAATAAAATAAATAAAATCTTTTTTAAAAAGTGTTTTAAATCTTTAAATTATGCTCTAGGTTCTAGCACCTTTCATTAAAATCTTCATATTCAATTATCTTTTCTCTGTTCTGAGCTTTCTTGGAACATTTCTTAAAGTACATTTGTTCCTTTCAGATTTATAAAATAAAACTACCTTTCTCCATTTCCACTCTGCACGTTCACCAATGAGATTTCTAGTATGTCAGTATGTTTTTGTTCTTCCATTTTGAAACTTTATTATACAACAATGACATATTTATATTTTCATTTTGAAGAGTAAATTTTTCTAAGTACACAGGAAAAACTAAAACATTATTTTGAGGAACATCTCAGAGTTTCCTTCTAAGATTTTTTTTCTTGGCTGTAATGTCAACACTGTGATTTTAGGAAAGAAAGACTTGAAACCCATGTACTCCGCCCACACCTCCTTTGGGACCTTTGTATAGCCTTTGCATTATGGCCACTAATTTCTATGAGTGGACTTTAAGAGGAATGCATTCCTAATCCTATGACATTTTTATCAGGAATGGAAAATAATTATGTTTGCATAACCAGCCTTATTCTTTCTTCGAGGCTTACAAGAGTGCCTATTCATGTAATCACTCATTTTCTTTTGCCTAAGTGCTTTGAGTCCAAGGTCAAGAGTATATTCTGCATTAATTCAATAAATGTTACTGAGTACTTCATTCAGGTCAAACAAAACACTGCTTGGTACTTTTGATATAAGCCAGTCAAGGTTTATTTTGGAAGATTTTGTTTGTCTTCTATACCAAAACCCTGAGAATCCCGTTTATCAATATGATCCTTTCCTACATGCTAAGGTTTAAGCTAACATTACTATGTGATATGATTGTGGGGGAGTTAGTTAGCAGTTTACTCATAATATGTTCATATACTACTCACATATTTTAACGGTGACTTTTGGGGATGCAATGGAGTAAGACTGTCAACACTGAGAAAAATCTAGTTGAAGAAGATGATACTAGACCATAGATAGTTGTGAGGAGAGAAGCATATGGATTTCTTCCAGTCACCATATAGGTCCAGCTCCAGGATTATTTACTGCCCATTTGCATTTCAAGCAGCCATTTTCTTGATCAGAAAGATAAAACATATTTTCAAGGTAAAACTCTTACTTTATATTTAGTTGAAGAAATTCAATAAAATGTCTGAAAGAGTCCATAAGATCAATATATCTAAAACAGATCTTATCACCACATTCCATATGACATAGACACACGCATCCAAAACAAAATCTACTTTTAAATTAAAATATATATATATGCAATATTTAAACTCAGTTATATTTGACCTTGGTTAATACTCAATATTGAAATTTATAATCTATGGCACACTGCTTCCTTATTACTGAAACCCATCTCTACCATATTTTCAGGCAATTAATTACACCTCAAAAATATCTCTGAAATCCAATTTCTCTCTGTCATTCTCATTGGCATGAATTAAGGTTAGAACTTTATTTTTACCCAGCACTTGAGCACCCATACCAATTTATCTGTAGCCTATATTCTACATTGCCACTGTAATTAATCTTCATAAACTATGTATGCTGATAGCCCTATGAACTTGGGAATTGTGTTTGTTTATAAGGGCTGCCATAATAAAATACCATACACTGAGTCATTGAAACCACAGGAATTTATTTTCTTGGGGCTGAAAGTCCAAAATCAAGGTGTCAGCAGGTTTGGTTTCCTCTGAGGTCTCTCTCTCCAAGGTTTGTAAATGGCTGCCTTCTCACGTGTTTGTCCTTCAGTCTGTGTGTTGTCTGTGTTCTAGCATCCTCTTCTTGTCAGGACACCATGGGAATTACAACCCATATATGACCTCATGTTACCTTAATTACCTCTTCAAAGGCTCTATCTTCAAATATAGTCACATTTTGAGATACTAAAAGTTAGAGGAGTTGGGGAGGTAAAATTTAGCCCATAACAATGTCAAATTATTTTCCTAGGTATATGAAGCCTTTCTAATTCAATACAAATGCATCTCTTTGTTCTCCTCCTTTGACAATTTAATCCACTCCATTCACCTACACTTGTTCCAAGTAAAATTCATTGTACCTCAAGCACTCTCATCACTGTTTCACCTGAAGAAACATCTATTCTTTTTCAAATGCTTTCTCAAAACTTGCCTCCCAGGTAATAACAATGTCCCATACAGTAAAGCATTTGCTTATATAGAAAGTAAAGTATGGAGTCAAAGGTCATCAAAGTATTCAAAACTGGCCTTATTTCTATACTCATTTTATATCTTTTATCTACTCTTCTATTGGCACACTTTTGTTTTATGCTACCGTGTTTTATTCTTTTAAATTGAATTTAATATGTATTTAAACAAAATGGGGTATAAAGATATTGCTACATATTGTAGATAAAAAAGGGGTGCAGTAATAAATCATAAATCCTAAACTAGGCAGGATATGATAGGCTGTTATGCCCTAGGCCTATGAATTGTTTGCGAAGGGTTTTTAAGCAAGTGTTTCCCATTGTTCTAGAGCATTTAGGCTAACACACTTTTGAAATGCAGAAGTGAGACCCCTTGAAGGCATAATCAATCTCAAGAGAGCACATGCTCTTAACTATCCTATAATCCAGTCCTCGCCCTGCTTTCTCCCAGCTTCAGAAAATCTTCTTTACTACCCTTCCTTAATTTCAAAGGCATAAAAGAAACTGCAAAACTGTTACTGTCCAAAGCATCTGAGATCTTTCTTCGCAGCAGTTGTCATCAGGTTGGGCTCAAATAAACTCATAAAAATTTGCTACAGGTTTAGATGTTCCTTATGATGACATATTAAGTGCCTAAAAGGTCAATGTGTTTCTTGTTGAGGATTCAATAACGAATATATCAATCCCCAGTCTCAAGAAGTTTACCTTGCCCAAACTAACCTTGTATACCTGTATTATAAAATCTGCCACATTGTATTTCAATTTAACTATACACATTTATATGTCTTTGGCTAGACAGTAATCATGAATGTCAGAAATCTTTATCATTCATCTGTTCATCCTCAGAACCTAGCATAATGCCTGAAATAATAAATGTGTTTAAAAGGGCCAAAAATAAGACATGGTAAAAATAAGATATAATTTCTTTGTCTTCAGAAAAGGCCAGCCAAATAATTGACACATTTAAGTGACTGACCTCTGTGGATTTGAATAAGAGAATTTCATTAATTTAGTTTCTTTTAAGAGTACAGACTCTGAACTCTTCTGATCAGCAGCTATTTTATGTCTGATAGCAAGCATGTTCTACTTTCTAAAGCACTGAAATCTTTCCTCTATCTCTGTCACATTTTAAGAAAAGAATACTTTTAACTATAGACCATTCTACCACAGATAGTCTCATTCAAAAGGTCACTCCACCCCTTGTATACAGTAAGTAACTGGATAAAGCATTTTAGTGAATGGTCAGTACTTAATCATTATCATTTGGTCTTACAATATGTCCATTTATCTTGCTCATTCAATTTCACTTTGGACAAGAGATAGTATGATTATCCAAAAGCATGTCTTCTGCCATATTCAGTTATATTATAGCCAATAGGGTTGATGAATTAGTTTCCTTATTCTGTTCTTAGATGTCAGTCCTCTCAGTTCTACCTCATTCCCTCTTCTCTTTTTACTAGATAGAGTCCCCCAGAACACTCTCATCTACTTTCCTGCCTTCAGTCATATTCTATGTGCATATAATCTCCAAATCTAAATCTCCAACTAATACCATATACTTCAGATTATAATCTGTAAAGTCAACTTCTTATTGTACATTTTCCCCTGGATATCCAAAAAGTCATATCAATGTCTCTATCATCAAGATCATTTTCTTTGGCTAATCTTCCTTGTTATCTGTTCTAACAAATGTTACAAGTATATTCTCAAACTTGGACTTTTGTTGTCACTAATTATTTTTCCTTTTCTTCACTCCACTTTTAACATATACTCTATTACTTACACATCCTCATATCCCCTGACTCTATCAATTTCTCTTTATTCTCACTCTTGCTCCAAACATTATCATTGCTCACCAGCATTATTATAATAGCTGATTAGTTATTCTTCCTCTTTTAAGCCCTGCTCACCCCCAAATCATTGTCCTTTTCTAATATGTGGGATAGTCCTCAAAATCCAGAACTAAACATTTAGTTATTTTGCTTAAACCCGTATGATGGTCCTTATTGATTTAAAAATAAAGTGTGAATCACTTTGCATGATTTACCCTGTAAGCTTAGCCACTACTAAATTCCCCTTTCCCTTCTCTGACAAACATACCTCAAGTCTCACACACACACACACACACACACACACACACACACACATGCGCGTGCACACTCTTCTCTTACTGTCATCCCCACTGCAAACACATGTGGCCAATGTTCTAGCACTCTGGAGGCTCTTAAGGTAAAGAAATCACACTATCCTTTTCTACCTTCACAAGTGCTAGGAATTTGGCTTTCAAATCTGAAGATGTTACCTAAACTCTACTTCCTCAGTTTAAGGTTGCTATCCTTTCCTCTAGAATGTGATTTTTAAACTGTTCATTATAAGTGAGATGACTTTTCATCTTCCTAAGATGTCCTTCCAGGCAATGTGGGCCAGCCTGCCTTTCACTGGATTGTAATTGCTGATTTGCCATTAGGCCAGTGGTGATTTCTGTTTGTTCAATGCCATATTTTCAAAATCGGTAGAGTGCTTTTATATATTATGTAGTAGATACTTACTAATTATTGAATGGATATCAAATGAATGAAGACAAAATGCTCGGTAATTCTGGTTTAGGTCAAAATTAACTAACTATAATAGATCTTGTTATATTTAAATAAACAGTCACTCAATCCTTTTCATCTTATTAAGAGACCACCAAAGTTGTTCATAGTTATATTTCTCCACCCACAAATACTACCAAATCCGAAAATCCTATTTGTTTTCAATAGATACTTGCTTTCCATTTTTCCTTATAGCTGTACTTGGAAATGCACATAATTTGTAATTAGGATTTTACTTTGGACATACAATGCATTTTTTCTTCTCTTCTCTAATAAAAAAGACAGATATAAGAGAGTTTGTTGCTGCTATTATTTTCCTCTTGTTCTTAGCCATAAAGTGGGTGTAATTCTTGGAAATGTGGAATACATGTTTAAATCTAAAGTAACAGTCGGGAAGACAAAAGTTGTTGAGCTACCAGTATATAGCTATTATCCTTAGGCTTCCTACTAACTAAACTATAAATAATCTCAATGGCATAAGTCAACTGTATATAAAATATTTTTTTATTTTATTTCATGATGGATATTCAAATACTCGGCTTTATTTGGTACAATACCTAATAGAGCACTTGGTCATAGTCAATATTAAATAAGATATGTTAAGTAAAAAGTATAAGGAATGCTACTTTTCAGAGTTCTGTATTCATGTCTCTGAACAATCACAGTTTCCTTCAAAGTAAAATTGATATAGTGAAAAATAATTCTATGTTCTTTGAAAGCCTAAAATGTAATATTATGGACACGTGATCTTAATCCAGTCATTTTATTGGGTTAATGAATTAGATACAAGTAAGTAAATAAAGATAATTAATGGTATATTTGTCTATGGATGGTTGTTAAATTGGTATTTTTGTGGGGGAATGAGGGCTGGAATCTCCTATTCCACAATCATACTGAAATCACTCCCCATAAAATTTCTACATATAAGGAAATAAGAATTTATCAGTATAAAGTTTTCAACAGTCTTTTCATGACCATAAATAATCTTTGTTTTTCTCATTTTAAGGTATTTTCCTTTTTGGTTTTAAAATTATTTGACAGCATGTTAAATGCTAATAATTTTGGACAGTCTTTTTCTTTTTTTTTCTTTTAATGTTATTACTCTGCTCTCCCTGATGGTGGTGATGATGATGATAATGAGGAGGGGGAAGAGAATTACATTGACTGTGCTTGTTGCTAACCCTTACTGAGTAGTATTCTTAATTGCTTTGGAAGTCTTAACACTTTACTATTCAGATAATCTTGTGAAGTAGGTGCTACTATTCAAAGATGAATTAATAGAAACAAGTTAACTAACTTGTTTAAAGGAACATAGCAAGAACACCAAAGATGTCTATGGAAAGCTGTACCTTCAAAAAGAATGCTCTTAAATGCTACGTGAACCTGCTTTAAGATGGAGGTAGTCCTTAAAAAAAAACCTAATCATTATAAGTTTTAAAGTAAGAATTATCTTTGAAGTTTCCAAGTTTAGAAACAATTTGTATGCAACAAATAAAGAATTCCAAAATCAGCCTGAGCTTACATTATATTCTGGTTCCGCCATGTAGGCAATTTATTTAGCCCCAACCTTGAAGTCTCAGTCATCTCATGGTACAAAGTAATAATACAATGTGTTCATTTGGTAGGACTCTCTGAAGAGTTATTGATAATGGGTCTACTATGCCTGTCAAATTATGATTATGTTTTTAGATTTTTCTGTATTTTCTAAATTTTAGGAAATGACTATATACTGCTTAATTATAAGTAGTATATAGATATTATGAAACTAAACATTACATTTCACATGTTTAGTTTCTGGGTTTTACATTTTCTGAATTAATTCTTATATCAATAGCCAGGTAATATCAATGACACATCAGAGCAACATATCGCAGAATATTATTAACTAGAAATACAAAGTATAAATTAGACATGTAATATCCTGTCCCAAACAGCTATGCCCACTATACCATCTCTGAATGTATGAAAGAGGAAGATTTTACTTTAAAGTGAATGTTAACCTGGTCCTCTTATTGCAGACATTTCCCATCATTAATAATGATTTGATCTACTTACTTTCTTATTTGTGTTTCCAGATATGCAGAAAACTATAATTTCTGGGCCTTTGCAACAAGTCACAGAGCAAGATAAATTAGTGATTAAAAAAACTAATTACAAACTGCCTAACCAACAAGAGGCTAACAAATTATGCTTTAAAACTGAAAAGCATAAATGCAAACTCAAATACATGTTGCCAGTTTTAATTCTTATTTCCTGGGAAGTGAGATTATGTGTTAAAATATTTTAATGCATACTAAACTACATTATGAGGGTGATTGTTTTTAAATAAACAAAATGCCTTATCTCTGATATGTCATAACATAACTAACTAACTATATATCTGAGGTCTTTCTGGAAAAAACCCACCCATTGTTGATATAACAAGAATGGTTTGCACAACATCAATGCAACCAGGCAACCCAGGAGAGTGGACTGGAATGTGCATGTGTGGACAATGACAACTCCACTGTACTACTCAGTAGAGGCAGCAGAGACTTGACTGAGTATGTGTACTGTGTGGCCATAACATTCAAAATGGTTGAGCAAGTAGAGCAACGATTCTGCATCAAATTTTGCATTACACTTGACATTCTTCCATGAAAACTATTTGGATGATTCAGAAAGCCACAGTTATGTGCAATTGGTGATTGGCAGCTTCATTACGACAATGTGCCTGCACATGCATCATGTTCCATGCAGAGTTTTTCTGTGAAACATTAAATGACCCAGGTAACTCAGCTCCCCAAAGCACACATTTTGTTCACTGTAACTTTGAAAGGGAAAAGATTTTAGATTGTCAATGAGATTCAGGAAAATACAATGGGGCAGCTGATGGCAATTGGACAAACTGTGTGAGTTTCCAAGGTGCCTACTTTGAAAGGGACTGAGGTATCATCGTCCTATGTACAATGTTTCTTGTATCTTGTATCTTCTTCAATAAATGTGATATCTTGATTTTTCAAATTACATGGCTGGATATTTTCTGGACATACTATTTTTTTTATATATATGCATGTATGTATGCATGTGTGTGTGTGTGTGTGTGTATGTATAATATATATATAAGAAGTGTATCATCTGACATCCTTGTTTGTCACCCATCAAAACTCTAAACTTAGTCAATAGATTTGCAAAAAAATTAATACAGATTTATTTAAAGGAATACCTTAAAGAAGAATTAACAGTGGCAATTAAAGTTTATTTAAACATGAATAAAATAAAATAATATCATATAACATGCTGATAACATTGCATAAAGCCCTAAGACATACAAGTTTTGTGAACTGGTTTCACCCATTTCGACAAATTTCCTCACCTACACTTAAAATTCTGCAACACATCTTTGAACATGACTTTCACAGTGATATGGTTTTGCTCTTCAATGAACAGTGTACACTGTTTAATTTAAAATATAAAGGGAAGGCATCATTCTATAAAAGACAAAATGAAGGGATTTCAATGCAAATGTCAAGTTGCCTGTATCTAGGATATGAAGAGCTTATACTTTTGGATTTTCTTTTCTTTTTACAGATCCATTAATTAAAGATTATGTTTAATCTGTTACAAAAGTCACATCTGACTTTTTGAGCAGTCCCATCTGTGCCATCTACAAGCCATGCTAACATTAAATAAAAAGATAGGATCATTGATTATAAGGTCTTGGAAAGAATCCAATCTGCAACCCTGGGGATGATTGTATTGATACAAACACAGCTGTAACAGGGTGCACTCATGCCAGAGTTAGGTAACAGTAGAAAAGTTTAGGTAACAGTAGAAAAGTTGAAGGAATGCTGTAAATTTTGGTGAGTGGGCTTATTAGGAAACAATTGGATTTGCTCTCTTATTAGAGGTAAATTTCATAACCACCAGGTTAACAGACAAAATTTTCACCCACCCATATTTTTCTTCAGATTGCATTAACAAACAAATGTTTCCATTGGTTCCCAATATTCATGTTTACTGCGAACATAGAAAACTTAAGATATTTCGCTAACATTTCACTTTCAGAAGTTTTAGAGAAAATATCCATGTAATGTTGTATACCCAATAAGGAGCTTCCATTTAAATACTATGGTTATTTTTCCTACCATGTTTTATTAGAAACATCATTATTCTAACAACTGTGTCCAGTATGATAGAAAGGAGAAATTAATATTTGAAATATTAAAATCTCCACCTCAAATATTATGTCTTTAGCCCTGGTTGGTGTGGCTCAGTGGATTGAGCACCGGCCTACAAACCTAAGGGTCACAGTTTGGATTCTCAGTCAGGGCACATGCCTGGGTTGTGGGCCAAGTCCCCAGTAGAGGACAAGTGAGAGGCAGTCACACATTGATGTTTCTGTTCTTCTCTTTCTCCTTCCCTTCACCTATAAAAATAAAAACTCTTAAAGATTTAAAAAAAAATTATGTCTTTATTCCCTCTTTTAGAGCAACAAAAATATTTTACCACAGCACTCTGTGAATAGCTACCCTTTTTTAGAGACACTGAATCCCCTAAATGTGGTTAACCACCTTAATCACCCTGGCTCATCTAATCCACTCAACCCCCTCTTCCCTTTTCTCTCTGTCCTTCTTTCTCAACAGAAGTTCAGCAAAATTGAAAAGTTTGCCTTTTCAACCTGACGTATTTCACTTAGCATGATATTCTGATTTCACGTACACATGGGATATTAAACTAAAAGAAACAAATGGAACACACAAGAAAAACAAACAAAAACTCATCGACAGAGACAATAGGTTGCCAGAGGGAAGGCAGGTGGGGAGTAGTAGAGTAAAAGGGGTCAAATGCGATGATGAAAGGAGATTTTCCTTTGGGTGGGAGACACACAGTGAAATATACAGATGATATATTGTAGAATTGTAGACTTGAAACCTGTATAATTTTATTAACTAATGTCACTTTAATAAATTTATTTATTTTAAAAAGAGCTTGCACGGACCACACAATTACTAAATGGGAAAGTAAAGATTGAAATCCAGACACTTCAAAGTATTGAGGAAGCATGGTAGTTTTCTTTCTAAGTGTGTCATTCATTTCATTTCTCTTATGTACCTGTCACATAGTTCGAGTTAGATTGACACTTGCAATCTCCAGGAGTGAGTTTTGATAACTTACTGTGACAGAGCACTGAGTCTTGAAAAGTTGGCAGGGGGCTACATATTTCTTGTCATGGAAACTGGGTTTGATTTTTTTTTCAGTGTTTGTGGGGCTCATTTTTAAAACATTTTAACCAGAGAAAGGCCATGGTTAGACTCTTACCACAGTGAAAAGGACTTGACTATGGCATGTGAGATGGAAATGAGCATGATCAGATCAAAATTTGGAGTACTGGGACATCTGGCAGAGATGAAATCCAAAAATTATACTAGTTTAATAAAACCAAGGAATGAAGAAAATAGAGTCAATACATACCTGGGAGGGAAAACAATAGACATTGGTGATGGGATGCAGAGAAATTGATAATAAATAATAATCTTATAATTATTGACATTTATGACCTCAGCTCCTGCAACCTATTTACTCTCTTTCGCTGCCCATGAAACAAATCCTCCTATGTTCTGCAAGAAGCCTTTGAATGGAAATCATGATATTACTAGAATGGAGAATATATATACATTCCAAATAGATTGACATGTGTTTTTTAATTCAGTCTTTAACAGTCCTTAATTTATAGATTGTCTCCCTGCCTCAATGCAAAGGGGAGGATGGAATTTTCTGTGTCAAACAGAATCAGGCGTATTTTCATAGCACCTATTATGTTTGACAGGTAAAAAATGATGTTTTCAGAATAAGGGACAAGAAGTTCAGGTGTGCCGTATCCCAAGATGACCTCTGCATCCCAGGTGAACAATATCATATAAGTTTATTTTTGTACCCAGTAAAGTAGAGAGATCCACTGGGGCATTTTGCATTTTAGTATGATTTATAATTTCTCCCATAGAAGTCATTAGTTATCAGTACACTTTGTTTTCTTCCATGGCAATCAACCTTTCTCTCTACCCACTCTTATTTCCTTAACACCTAGGCTGCTTAATCCCATGGTTCATCACTTTGTCCTGTAAGAACCAATCACTAATTTAGTCTTTATAGTGACTGTGACCTTTAACTTTTTAAAAATCCTAATAAACTTGGACTGTCCTCATAGATACACTAATTGTAATGTTCTTGCCTATAATTACCTGTTCTCTGAGTAGTGCTGTTAAAAAATTTATCTGTGACTTGGAAAAAGGCAAAAGATGTTGCTGAGTGTTTTGTCAGTGCAGTCCTGGATTTGACTTTATCTTGTCTAGGCTAATTTACAATGCTGTAGGTCATGTAACATGTAGATATTGGGCTAGTATAGATAAAAATAATTTTGGTTCAGAAAACCAAAAGACCCCCCCAGAGTAATATCTTCTTGCCCTGTTGGTTAATAACTAGTGCTGTAACTTTGAGAAAATACCCTAGCTTCTCAAATGCTTTTTGAATTGATTTAAGTTCTTTTTAAAGCCCTTCATTAATAAACAGTTAAATAAAATCTTATAACTTGTGTTTATGTTATACTTTATGAGTCATAATTGTACCTTTTAAAATTACATTTAACATTACTTATTAAACTATAAACTCCATGGGAATATATTGTAAAATTGTTGTCTCCTCCAATATCTCCAGCATTTATCACATTGATGCATACTAATCAGCTGATATATGTATTTTAATAGGGAAATGAATAAATGCATTAAGTACAATATAAAATTAGAAGTCTATTCAGTGTAGTATAGACTTTGCCAAAATGCTTTGTTTAATTCTGGGTGCAACAGCATTCACTTCACAATACAATAAACATTCCAAAATCCATGGTAAATATCAAGAACTCAAGCTACTTAATTACAATAAGAAACATATAAAGCAAGAACATTACTGATGATTTGATGATACATATATGAACAAAAAGAGGAACATAAATTCTATCATTATTCAAACACTGAGAATAACCTATAGAAGGGTTAATGTTAAGTCACTCAACAAATGAAATATTCTGTTCTACTAAAATGCTTGTTTTGGTGATGTAAATAAGTGTATGTATGTTATGTATGTAATATAACTTTATGTGTCATAGTGACACATAGGCTGTAACATGCTATTTAATAATATCAACTAGTAAAATCAGTGCAAATTTAATAATTAACGTATGCAGAAAAGAGAAATTCAGAGTTACTGTCTTATGTTTGAAATTCACAGAAGAGCTTCCAACACTTGGCTATTGTAAATGGTGCTGCTATGAACATTGAGGTGCACAGGTTCTTTTGAATTGGTGTTTCCGGATTTTTAGGGTATAAACCCAGCAGTGGAATTGCTGGGTCAAAAAGCAATTCCATTTTTAGTTTTCTAAGGAAATTCCATACTGTTTTCTACAGTGGTTGCACCAGTCTCCATTCCCATGAACAGGATACTAGGGTTCCCTTTTCTCCACATCTTTGCCAGTACTTGTTTGTTGATTTGTTTATGTTGGCTGCTCTGTCTGGTGTGAAGTGGTATCTCTTTATGGTTTTAATTTACATCTCTCTGATGGCAAGTGATGCTGAGCATCCTTTCATATGCCTCTGGGCCCTGTGTATGTCCTCCCCGGAGAGGTGTCCTTTGCCCTTTTTTGAAATGGGTTGTTTCTCTCTCTGGAGTGGAGTCATGTGAGTTCTTTATATATTTTGGAGATCAAACCCTTGTCTAATGTATCATTGGCAAATATAGTTTCCCATATAGTTGGTTCCCTTTTCATTTTGCTGATGTTTTCTTTAGCTATACAGAAGCTTTTTATTTTGATGACGTCCCATTTGTTTATTCTTTCCTTTATGCCCCTTGCTCTAGGGGACATATCGGTGAAAACATTGCCGGTGGAATATCTGAGATTTTCCTGCCTATGTTCTCCTCCAGGACTTTTATGGTGTGATATTTATATTTAAGTCTTTTATCCACCTTGAGTTTATTTTTGTGTATGGTGTAAGTGGGTGGTCGAGTTTCATTTTTTGCATGTAGCTGTCCTGATGTCCCAACACCATTTGTTGAAGAGGCTATTTTTACTCCATTTTATGCATCTGTCCCCTTTGTTGAATATTAATTGGAGACATGGCTTTAGTTCTGGATTTTCTATTCTGTTCCATTGATCTATGTGTCTGTTCTTGTGCCAGTCCCAGACTGTTTTGATTACAGTGACCTTATAATAGAGTTTGATATCGGGTATTGTGATCCCTCCGACTTTGTTCTTCTTTCTCAAAATTGTTGCAGCTAATCGGGGTCATTTGTGGTTCCATATAAATTTTTGAAATGTTTGTTCTATATTTGTGAAATATGTCATTGGTATTTTATTAGGGATTGTGTCAAATCTATAAATGGATTTGGGTAGTATGGATATTTTGATAGTGTTAATTTTTCCAACCTAACTGCCCATCAGTAAATGAGTGGATCACAAAACTATGGTACATTTGCACAATAGAATACGATGTAGAAGAAAGAAAGATAGAGCTAGTACCCTTCGAGACAGCATGGATGGAACTGGAGAGCATTATGCTAAGTGAAATAAGCCAGGTGGTGAAAGACAAATACTATATGATCTCACCTATAAGTGGAACCTAATCAACAAAACAAATGATCAAGCAAAATATAACCATAGACGTTGAAATTAAGAACAAAATGACAGTTACTGGAGGAGAGGGGGAAGGGATAACAGGGGGAAATAGGGGAAGGGTGATCAAGGGACATGTATAAAGGACACACAGACAAAAAAAACTAGGTAGGTAGGATTGAGGGTGGGAGGTGGGAATGGGAGGAGTAGGGGCAGTGATGGGGGAAAATGGGCCAAACTGTACTTGAACAACAATTGAAATAAATAAATAAATAAATAAATAAATAAATAAATAAATAAAAAGGAATTCACAGAAGAGGATGCATATATACCTCATGAATATATGAAAGTAGATGTTCAAACTTATTTGTGATTAGGAAATATTAAAATGCATACTTTTCTTTGAGAGTTTCACAAAGCCTAGTTTTAAATTTGTTTATAAAGCTTATAATGCCCCACTCCGGATCTTCATCTAATATTGAAATTAATTGCACAGGGCTCATTATGAACAAAGACTCTGCAGATGCTGTGTGGAAAAGAGGCCAAAATGAGACACAGCGCTGATTCTCAAGGTATGCATCAGTGGGAAAGGTGAGAAAGCAGCAAATAAAGAAGCTTGGGTCAGCGGCTCTATTGAAGAACAAAAAAATCATGGTGGGGTAGCATTAGAAAGAACACAATATGGGTTATTTCACTAATTTATGCCTTTATGTACTAACAAATTTCTTTTAAAATTTTGGTAATATAACATTCTATAAAAAAGTTGGAAGCTGTCAAAGCCCAGTGCATTCACCAGGGGAAATCTTGTTTGTTTGTTCATTTTGGACAGTGTAATGTTTTTCCTGTGTATTATTTCTTTCTGCTTATTGGTCTGCTGGCACCATTCTGCAGGAACATGTGCAATATATAAAAAAGGGAGTTGACACTCTATCACTTTAAAATGGATACATCGTCTTTGTTCAAAAGATAACCAGAATAACTTTTGAGTCACATAAGTAAATATTTTGCAGTAATTTGAAGCAGATTAAGAGTCCACTAAGTTTTTTAGTCATGACATATTTTTCCAAAAAGGATTTTAGAACCAGTTGCTTCATACATTAAAGGGGTGCATGTATCTGTGTGTATGAATATATATATATATATATATATATATATATTTTTTTTTTTTTAGTTTTAGTTTTTCTCCTTCCTTCCTTTTGAGGGAATAAAGATAAGGTTGTGATAACAAGGCCCTGGATAATTAACAAATTGGTCATTGAACTTCATTGTCATGTCTTGACAAATTTGGGAGAAGGCAGTCATGTTTTCATCAAAGCCACATAAGGAGTGAATTGGGGCTGGGTTCCATCTGGATGAGCAGCCAGCTTTATAACAATCTTGGAAAAGCTTCTAGCTTTCTCAAAAACACCTCAGGTACTTTTTTTGCAAAACCCAGGGCTTTTCTAAGATTTATTTTCTCAGATTGGTTTTTCTCAGAATCTGTTTTTCTATAGCCTGTTACAAGACTGACAGTGTTTCAAAGACTCAGAATTAGGTTTGTTTTTGTCAGGTAATTTACAAAACACAATGTCAACTAATAAATATTTATTTCAGTGTAATGGTATACACTTTCATAATATTATAGGAGGGTTTTACATTTTTTTATATACATAATAATTGTATTTCTCAAGATATGGTATTTTACAACTTGTTTTCCATGAAGAACAAATTGGAAACAATTGCTGGGTAAAACTTGTTTTATAATTAATATTGATATATTAGGTATATATATTGAGAAATATAATGGGAAAATAATTGTCTCTCTGTCTGTAATAGAAACTAGATATAATAATGCAAAAAGTAAATATTATATTTAAAGGTAAAGTCCCATTTTTAATTATTTAATTTAAAAAAATGTTTTGAGGTAACACCATACTGCTTTCCAGAGTGGCTGCACCAATCTGCGTTACCACCAACAGTGGAAAAACGTTGCCTTTTATCCACATCCTTGCAAACTCTTGTCGTTTGTTGACTTATTGATGATGGCTATTCTGACTGGTGTGAAGTGATAGCTCATTGTGGTTTTAATTTGCATTTCTCTGATGATTAGAGTTGTTGAGCATCTTTTCCTATACCTCTCTGTATAGGATTGGCTCTCTGTACGTCCTCTTTGGAGAAGTGTCTATTCAGGTCCATTGCTTGTTTTTTTTCATTGGATTGTTTGGGATTTTTGCTGTTGAGTTTTTTAAGTTCTTTATAACTTTCAGATATTAACCCCTTATCAGATGTACTGGTGAAACTGTTCTTTCATTCAGTGGATTTTCTTTTTATTTTGTTGATGGTTTCCTTTGCTATGCAAAAACTTAGTTTGATGTAGTCTCATTTGTTTATTTTTTTCTTTTGTTTCCCTTGCCTGAAGAGATACATCAGAAAAAATATTGCCACAAGCAATGTCTGAGATTTTACTGCCTATGTTTTCTCCTAGGATTTTTATGGTTTCCAATCTAACACTTAAGTGTTTAATCTACTTTGAATTTATTCTTGTGTGTGGCATAAGAAGGTGGTGTAGATTCATTTTTCTACACGTATCTGTCCAATTTTCCCAACATTATGTATTGAGTAAGCTATCTTTAGCCCATTATATGCACTGTCTTCCTGTGTTAATTATTAATAGGCTATAAAGGCTTGGGTTTATTTCTGGGTTCTCTATTCTGTTCCAGCAAGTCCACTTCTGGGAATTTTTCCGAAGAAACTCAAAACACTAAGGTGAAGGAATATAAGCACTGCTGTGTTCATTGCCATGTTGTTTACAATAACCAAGATTTGGAAGCAGCCCAAGTGTCCATCAGCAGATGAGTAGATAAAACAGCTATGGGACATTCACACATGGAATACTACTCGACCATAAAATTGAAGAAAATTTTACCCTTTGTGACAACATGGATGGACCTGGAGAACATTATGCTAAGCGAAATAAGCCAAACAGAGAAAGACAAATACCACATGATTTCATTCATATGTGGAATCTAATGAACAAGCTGAACAAGCAAGCAAAACAGAGACAGGCTCATCGATGGAGAGCAGGTTGACAGCTTTGGGGGAGGCGGTGATTAGGGAGTGGAGGGATCGAGCAAAAAGGAAAAGGACTCGTGGATATGGCAACAGTGTGGTGATTGCAGGGGAGACGAGTATTAAGGGGATAAATGGCAATGAAAATAATACAATAAAAATAACTTTAAAAAATAAACATTCTGCTAGTCAAAAAAATGGCAAATAAGGACGTAAACATACACTCAGCGTTGTTAGAGATTAGGGGAATAAAAATTTAAAACAAAATGAGGTACCACTATACAATTGTTGGAATTGCAGAAAATTTTTATGTGTAGCTAAGCAAGAAACCCAACTCTAGAAGGATTTGGAGTATTTGAAACTCTTCCACTTGCTTTTGGGAGTGTAAGGTAGAAAAATCACTGTATAAAATATTTGCTTGGTAGAGTCTTGTAAAGTTTTCTCCTATTATCTTTATACTTTGTGTATTACTACTTTTTTGTATTGAAGATTTATGTAAATGCACTTACAAGTAAATCAGAACATTTGCTAGTTTTTTTTTCATTTCAGTTTTATCTAAGATAACCTTCATATTTATATCCTTGATCAACATATTTTGTTATTCTCTTTTTATTAAAATTCTCTTTAAGAAATCTGCTCAATATTTTGCTTTAGTTATAAAATCACTTTTCTGGGATTAGAATTTTAGGTCAAAAATATTTTCTTAGTACAATAAAGATATTTTCTAATGTCTTCTGGATATCATTGTTGCTGTTACTGAATTGTTTCAATCTCAGTGCATTAATGCAACTAATTTAAGGCTGTTTTGTTGGCTTTCCCATTCTAATTTTAGATCATTGTCTTCTAGAATTCTGAAGTTTTATTCTGATGTGTTAGAGTTTGAGTTTTCCTGGGAACATTTTGGGATTTTTGGATAAAGGTTAGTTTCTTCATATAACTCTAGAAATTCCTTAGCCATTATGTTATCATTGAAAATGAGTTCTTTCGTGGTGTTGAGAGAAAATAATTTCAAACAACACATGTGTGGAGAAGTTTAAACATGGTAACAGTATTTTACCGCGGTTAAGGGAAATCTACACCATCAAGACGCAGACAACAGGCTGGCTGTTAGCAGCCACTGCTCCCGAGCTTCTGTTAATCCTCCATACGCGGTCTTGGTTCACGGTAATGACCAAAGAGCCATTCAAACCACCCAGCCCAACTTCCTGATCCTTCTTGGGGTGAGGTGGCCTTCCCCCTTACAAATCTCTTCCTGGGACCTACTGGGGGTCCAGGCCCTCCACCCAATCCGATTACTTTTCAGGTTTTCCCAGGCTGGGCCCTGCCCTTTTATGGATCTTAGGGCTCATTCCAAAAGAAAAAACTCCCCTCCCCTACCCCATGCCATCTTAATTTCTATTGTGTATGTCCAAAAGTTCTCTGATGTCACTTGATTTCTGTTGTGCATGTGCCCAGCAGAGGAATTTTCCTTTCTCTTCCCCCTCTATAACCTTGTACTGGTGGCAGTGGTCCTGGTGACATTTCCTGTTCACTCTGAAGATTAAATCAGTGGCCATTCCTTGGAGTATGTGAATTAGTCTGTAAGTGGTATAGCTTCTTAGCAAGCTTACTGGAATGCTGTCCCAATGAAACAGGGTCCAACCAGGCCCCCCCCCCCCACAAAGGGGGATTTGTAACAGAGTCCAGAATGTGGGGTGTCCAAGAAAAATATAGGATATTCTCCCTCCCCCACTCCAAAGGCCACCATAGCAGAAGGGAGACATGGAGCAGGGCCTATCAAAGCTACTTTGCATATCAATGACAGGCCAGCTTCAGACCTGCCCTGGAGCAAGGCCATTGAGGGTCATTTTGCATGTCAATAGCAGCAAGATAGCTTCATTCCTTATATGAAAAGACGTATATTTTGCATACCAACAAGACTAACCAGGAAGGTTTGCATAACTTAAACCCAGGAGGTACCTGAGAAGCAGCTCCCACAGTTACAGCACCTGGGCAGGAGAACTGGGAGATGGTTTGCTCCACGCCATGGGGGAACAATGCGAAGACCCTGTGGGAAGATAAGGGGTGGGAGGACACTTGGTAGTGGGCCATGAGAAGGTGCCACGTGGGTTTGGATTAAGAACTGGAGATGGAGGCGACACAGCCGATGGTGCCGGGAACTGTGAGAGGCCTGCTTAGCCCAGCTCTGGACATCTGTCCCTTCTCTCCTGAAGGACAGTACCCCTGACTGGCCTGACTGGGCAAAGGGGAGAAAGGCAGGACTGTGTGTGTTGGTGGGTATTTCAAAGAGATTTTGAGATTTAATGGCAACTTTTAGCCATTAATCAAAACCTGTATAACTTTTGAATAAATATTTCCTTTTCACCAAACTCTAGTATCAAAAGCCATAATTTCTAAGGGTGGTGGGCAAAGAACCTAGAACAGGAACCCCAGCGAAGGGGTGGGGTTGTTTCGCTAACAGTACTGAGGTCTCCCCGCAAATGGGTCCACATCCAGTAAAACCAAGATCTGATTCAGCTTCCCAGTTTATTACATTTAATACCTAATTCACTTTTCTCACTTATTAATAACTACCTAACTACTGATAAAAAATATATCATTGATATCTTTTCCTTTTTCTCCATTCTCTACAATACTCTTCAGAAAACCTAATTATGTCTGTGTAAGACCTTGCCGTGCTGTCTTTCAAATCTCCTAACTTTATTTCGTACCGCGCTTATTTTTGCATCTGAGTCACATTCTTGTTAATGCTGTTTTCTGAGTACCTTTCACTCCTTATTTCTCTCCCTAGCCTTAATGTGATTATTTTAGACCACTCCCTGAACTTCACATTTCACTTGCTTGTTTTAATTCTGTAAGTTCTACGGGGCACTTCTGTACTATTTAGGTCTTTTATATGATTTTTTTCTGATTTAAGTTTTCTTGGTTTTCAGGTTTTAAAATTTAAATGGTTGTGGACCAAAAAAGGGGTCACATACTAAAACTGGCAAGCTCTGGGGAATACTGCACGGTGGCCTTACTGACTCAGGGACCCAAAGTAACCATATGGAATGGTTTGATATTAAAACTTTTTTAACTAAAAGCCGGTCAAGATCAGTAGTCATGTGGTACTGCAGTATTTTTCCCTAACAAAGGTGAATCTTTAACTGAGCCTGTCTGTGGTCTTTTCATCTAACATAACATCTAAATGACAAAGTAATTTCTTTCCCCCTCCCCTCAAAGCACAACCACAGCACCAGAACAGAAACCACCAATCCCCTCGTTATTGTCATGTGAATTTGGTTAACTATGTTATACATACAAATGTAAAAGAATAATGCCTATTCTTTATACTTTTTATCCAGTCCCAGAGACGACTTTGCTTTCTCCCGCCTCCCTAATTTATCACCAGTGAATTTTGATGTAACTCTCATTATGTCTTTTCCCTTGATTTTATACTATAAAATAAGGTGCGAAACTACCATTCTTGGAAGCATTTCCTCAAAACATTGAGATTTTGCTTCCTGGCAATTGTCATCAGTTTGGTGCAAAAAAACTCATGAAAGTTCTTCCAGGTTTAGATGTTTCTTATGTTTCTTACACAGCTATCTTAGATTCTGGATATGATATATTTTTTTTAATGTAGAATTGAATTCTGCTATTTGTTAATTATGCATTTTCCCACCTGAGGCATTGACTCTTGAACATTTTTTAAAAGCTAATATTCCTTGAAGTTCTATTTTTGGGCAATATTTAAGGTCTAATTATAGTAACTGAGATTACATCTTTCGGTCATCAGGGAGCATCATAAAATTAGGTTCATTTGAAATATTTTGTTTGATGAATTTTGGACAACACAGCATCATTTTGGCCTATAAACCCACATGTATGCCAATTCTGATTGTAAAACTTCAGCTTATTAAAAAATGTATTTGGTGTTGTTATTCTAGAAATCTAGTCTGACATGTTTTATTAAACCATTTATATTTTTTATTCCATTAAAACACACTCCCAAGAAATAATATAGCTTTGTTCTGCTTCTAATTTTCAATCTCATTTTGTCATGTAGACATTAGAACGAATTGCTGAAATTTTATAAGAAATAATTCAGAATTTTAAAAGTAATATAAAATATGTTTATTATTCTTCTCAATCTTATTCTGTTAATAATTGATATAAAATCCAGTTCCACCACAGTATAAATGGAAATTTATTAACAAAAACTATAAATAGTTAATTGAATTTATAAGCAAAAATCACTTCTATCAATAGTAGCTAAAGGGATTTTCTATGTTACAATGAACTTGAAAGGATTATATCAACTAAATTAGCATAGTATCTATCAGCATTATCTTTTTTTTGTTTGTTTATTGATTTTTAGAGAGGGAAAGAAACATTGACTTGTTTTTCCACTTATTTGTGTACTCATTGGTTGCTTCTTGTATGTGCCCTACCTGGGGATCAAACCCAAAACCTTGATGTATTGGGACAGCGCTCTAACCAAGGGAGCTACCTGGCCAGTGCTTAGCATTGTTTTTTGTTTTTTGTTTTTTTTAATAAAACAAAGGATTGAATTATTTGCAAAAAAAGAAAAGATCAATATCTACAAATAGTTATAAAATATACTAATAGATTAAAAAGAGTATTGTACATATTGACAATTTGAACTGCTTTTCTTTAAAATTTCAATCTATTCTAAAATGAAAAAGTATACCTATATTTAAATAACAAATATAAAATATATACAATTAAATATTGAATATTTTTTCCACATTGTTCTGGTAGAAGCATGCCTGTAAGATGCACAAGCACAAGACATGAAGAAGGTTTAGAACTTAGATTGAAGTAAAAAGATCTTGATATTCTGAGAATCCTAATAATTTTGGAAGTTTTTTTAAAGAAAGGATACAGTTTATTGTTAGAAATATAAAGATAAAATATTCTACTAAAGTGTTTTTTAAAAGGATAAAACCAACACTGTTCGCTATTGTGGCACCATTTGTCAAGTAGTCCTATAAACTTGTTAAACATGACTGCCGTTTTGTAGAGGAAATCAAGGCTGATACCAAAGATGAAATGCTAATTGCCCTGACTTATGATGTAAATGCTTCTCTCCCACCTCTGTAAGCCCTTTTCACGCCAAATCTATACTATGTCTCCAACACCCTCCCCCACTTAGCCCAGCATAAAAGGAATGCGGGGCTATTGTTCTGGGTTCAGAATTTGGAGTTTGTCTCCTCTGGGCCCGTGCACGTAAATAAAGATCGTGCTCCTAACCCCTCAGTGTCTGGTCGTTTCGTTTTTCTGTAACATTTGGTTCCCTGACCGGGAAACGACCTTACATACATTCGGGCCGACTTGCCACAGACTGAGCAGGACGGGCTGGGTGCCCGGTGGTCCGGCTGGGGACCAGGGAAGAGCGCGCCCTGAGATTTCTCAGGCCCCGACCGGTTGGGACACCAGACTCCGGCCCGCGACTCCAGCCGGGAAGTGGAGGCTTAGGAAAACGATCTATTGGAAGGCGCCAGATCTGTAAGTGCCCCGGGGACCAGACCCAAGATCGGGAGGGATTTGGGTCCCTCATCTGTTACACTAGGATCAAGACTACGGAAATCCGACCGCTGGACCCTCACTCGGGGAGGTAACTGAATAGGGTCTGAATGTTTGAAAGTAAACCTAAGTGTGTCTGTGTTTGTTACTCTACGGGCAATAGTGTCGGGGACAGAGCTGAATAAACTCTGAATGTTTGAGAGTGAACCCAAGTGTGTCTGTGTTTGTGGCTCCTCGGGCCCTAGCCTACAGAGCGAGAGTGGGTCCCAACCTGCGGTTCCTGTGTCAGGTCGTACAGCATAACGGTTGACAGTTAACCCCGAATTCTGTAGGGGCAACCTTAGCCAAGACCGACTTCATCCCACAAGGGAGCAGGCCAGGTGGACGAGCAAGTGCCCCCACCCTTTGTGTGTCTGCGCCGCGTGGGAGGGAAGCCATGGGGGGCGGACCTTCTACAATTTTAGATTGTATGCTGCAGAATTTCAGCAAATTTAAAGGGCAGGACCCATCGTTTGATGTGGGCCAATTAGAGACATTTTGTCCTGCAGAGTGGCCGACTTTTGGGGTCGGCTGGCCCCCCGAGGGAACATTAAATCTATCCACTATAAGAACAGTTCACCTGAAAGTTACAGGAAAGCCAGGACATCCCGATCAGTTTTCCTATATAGATAGATAGCAGGAGTTGGCCCAGGATGTGCCCAGCTGGCTTAGTAAGTGCACGGGGACTCAGGGGTGCCGTAGAGGAGCCACCAGTGGGGCATGCCCAAGAATGTGTTGTCCACAAGCCCTCTACGGTTCCCCTGCAGGAGCCCCTGACTCCTCTGCCTTCTATCTCGCCCCAGGGGCATCAGTCTCCCCAGGAGCCCTCCCCAGTTTGGTACCCAGCCCTGCCCCATCCAGGCCCGTCATCCGTAGCTAGCAGACTTAGAAGCCACCAGCCCCCTCTTCAGATACCACTCCGAGAGGTACAGGCAGCACCCAGAGTTAATGAGGACGGGACTGTCCAGCCTGGACTGGTTACTTATTACTACCAGCCATTCAGTACTACTGACCTCCTGAACTGGAAACACCACACCCCTCTGTTCTCAGAGAAGCTACAGGCCATGATCGAACTCACAGACTCGATCTTCCAAACCCACCGACCCACCTGGTTCGATCGTCGCCAACTTCTCCTGAGCTTGTTCAACACTGAGGAGAGGAGAAAAATTCTAGAGGAGGCCCGGCGCTACCTTGAAGCGCATGCCCCGGCAGGAACCCTAGATCCCTCAGATTATGTGCGCGGCACCACCCCCGAACAACAGCCGACTTGGGACCCAAACACTGAGCGAGGGCGGGCCGCCTTGGATCTGTATCACCACTCCGTGTTACAGGGGATAAGGGCTGCGGCCAGGAAGCCCACTAATATGGCTAAGGTCGCCACTGTACACCAAAGGCCAGATGAGTGCCCCGGAGACTTCCTTGAGCGGCTGATGGAGGTATACTGAGTGTTTACCCCTTTTGACCCAGAGGCAGCTGAAAACCAAAGTATGGTAGCCATGGTCTTTGTCTCTCAATCGGCCGCGGACATCAGGAGGAAGCTCCAAAAGCTTGAGGGCTTCGCAGGAATGACCTTAAATCAACTCCTAGCGGTCGCCAATAAAGTGTATGAGAATCGAGATGAGGTGGCCACAGCAGCCCGCCTAGAGGAACAGAAAATGCAGGCCACCCTGCTGGCCGCTGCACTAGGGAGGCTGGCCCCCAGGGGTGACCTGATCAACAAATAGGGACACTTCAAGGTAGAAAAGGACCAGTGTGCCTATTGTAAGGACCGTGGGCACTGGAAGTGAGACTGTCCAGCTCTGAAGCGGCGCGAGGAGACGCCCGCCAGCCAGGTTAACCTACCACTACCAGCCCCCAATGTATTGGCCCTCTCTGGGTTCGACCAAGACTAGGGGTGACCGGGCTCCATCACCCTCGGTCCCCAGGAGCCCATGGTCAGAGTCAAAGTTGGGGACCAAGACATTGACTTTATGGTAGACACAGGGGCGGAACACTCAGTAGTCACTGTCCCAGTTGGGCCCCCACGGGGAAAGAAATCCTCGTGCAGGGAGCCACCAGACTCTTGGCTAGCCCGCAGAAATTTTGTGAGGCACAGAAGGTCAAACTTGGGGGCCACCAGATCTCCCACGAGTTCCTCTACCTACCAGACTGTCCTATCCCCCTGCTAGGCCGAGATATCTTGACCAAGCTAGCAGCACGGGTCACCTTCTGGCCAGAAGAGGCCTCCCTGGACCTCCCCACACCACGAACTATTGCCCTAGTGCTTCCACGAGAAGAAGAATATAGGTTCCACCAGGAAAACGGAGTGTCAGACCCAGACCCCCTCTGGGCTAAATACTCTGGGGTCTGGGCAGAAAATAACCCACCGGGGCTGGCCACGGAACGGGAGCCGGTAATAGTGGAACTCATGCCCTTCAGTCTCCAAAGTGACAACGGGCCCACCTTTACTGCAAGAGTGATCCAGCTGCTGACCCAAGCCTTAAAACTAAAATGGAGGCTTCACGCTGCCTACCGACCTCAAAGCTGGGGTAAAGTAGAACAAATGAACCGGACTCTAAAAGAGACTTTAGGGAAACTTTGTCAAGAGACTCTCCTACCCTGGCCAGATGTCCTGCCGCTTGCCCACTTCCGAGTTAGGTGCACCCCAAATTCAGCAGGGTACACCCCATACAAAATCCTATATGGAAGGGCAACCCCTATAACCCAAATCCCTACTACCACAGACTTCACCACCTTAGGGGAGGCCCACCAAGCCTCCTACCTCAAAGTCCTAGGTCAAGAGTTAGAGAGAGTCAGGCAGGCCCACCTTGGGCAAGAAATAGTGCCAACAGGGGAGCCAGCCCACTCCCATAAGCCAGGGCAGTATGTTTGGGTAAAAGACTGGAAAAAAGAGTCCCTCCAACCCAAATAGGTTGGGCCCTACCTAATACTGTTAACTACCCCCACCGCCTTAAAAGTTGCAGGTATTACTCCATGGATCCATCACACTAGAGCCAAGGCCACCGCTGACCCTGAGAAAACCAACCCAGGACTGGAACAGGGACCAGGCCGAATCCCAGCCCTAAAGCTGCGAAGGACCTGCCAAGATGGAGGAGGAGTGGACCGTCGCCGAGCCAATGCTACCTGCCACCATCTCCAGCACTAGACCCCCAACAGGAGCAGAGGACCCCATTTCTGGGTGCAGAGACAGATGGAAGTGCTGTCTAAGCACCCACAGGGGGGAATGTAGAAGAAATCAAGGCTGATACCAAAGATGAAATGCTAATTGCACTGACTTATGATGTAAATGCTTCTCTCCCACCTCTGTAAGCCCTTTTCGAGCCAAATCTATACTACACCTCCCAATACCCTCCCCCACTTAGCCCCGCATAAAAGGAATGCGGGGCTATTGTTCTGGGCTCAGAATTTGGAGTTTGTCTCCTCTGGGTCTGTGCACGTAAATAAAGATCATGCTCCTAACCCCTCAGTGTCTAGTCGTTTCATTTTTCCGTAACAGTTTTACTCTGAACTTCTGTCCCTGGATGGGAAGTTACTAGAAAGTAAGAACAGACCTTGTCTAACCAACCCCCACAGCTGCAGGAAGAAGAAAAATTTGGAGCAAACTGCAGTTTATGCAAAACCAAACAATGTCCCCA